>JBBMOL010001420.1:0-39784 GCA_037954665.1 Laguncularia racemosa | reverse complement strand
TAAAGGTGCAGTTTTAGGAAATACGAATTTTTGTTATTCAATTTTGCAAACGTATCCCCTTTATTTTAGAAATCTTTATAACCATTAGATTTGAGGAAAATCTTCCATAGGCCCAAGGAGATGATTGGAATCAAGCCATTTAGTTAGAAGACCACTTACTTAAGCTAAAACCAAAGGACTACAAAATCTTACATTGAGAGTTCTACTTAATCAAATGAAACCTGGGGAGAATATCCAATTTCTTCATTCCTTTTACATGATTATTTTACCTTCAATCAAATGCATTTGTTAATGCTATGGGATGATAACCAGGTAGTAACTAAATAATTCAAAGCAAGCATTTAAAATGTTAGCGGCTTACCTTTGAAGAACTAGCGGTGTAAGATTGAAGGCAGCAATTTAAGTCGACGATGTAGCAATTTAGGCTGGCAACCTAATCTAGGCAGCTTACGATTTAGGCTAGTTTCTTTATGTTGTTTCGAGCTAGCTTTCTTTATACTATAAATACCTTTTTGTGATAGAACACAAGACAAACTTTGAATTTTAGAAATACAAAATTAGAGTTTACTTTCATTCTTCTTACGCTTTTATTCATCATTGGATTGTAGCAAGTGATAGTATCGGGATTGTTGTGCATCATATCAATAAGACCATGCTAGAACTTTCCTCTTGCTAGTATGTCATATCTAGTAAGAGTTTAGTTTTTTTATTTTGCCATTGTGTTTGATTTGTTTCAGATTACTTGTTGTGAATTATCGATTGGGTTTGTGATTGCTTGATTCTGCATTAGGATTAAGCACATCACTTAGCTAGAGAATTGAGAGTTGACTTGCTATATTACTAACCTTGTCCCTTGCATTCAATGTTTCTATGCCATAGGGTTCTATTCTATCCTTGAAATCGATGAATGAAGTAGAGCATTTAAGCAAGTAGGTTTCAGAGTTGAGAATCCTTATGCTTTTGGATGAGAGGATGTGGTTTACACCAAGGCGAGTGAGGCTAAGAAGGCCTTTGCTAAGAACCAAGCTAGTGTATTAAGGGGTATTGTGTTTAGTAGTGGAGTTGTCGAGTTGTGTTTGGCTTTACCTACTTACGCTGAGCAAAGGTGAAGTTTTGTTGATCAAATAAGGCGATTTGATCTCATAAATACCTAAACTGTACTTTCAAAACATATTTTTGCTTTTTCAAAATTCAAAATTCTCTTTGCTTTTTGTCGTTCATGAATCTTACTCTTTGCTAAATTTGCTATTTTTGAATAAAAACTCTCACTTTTCTCATTTTTTATTATCATAGGTAAAACATGGAAGATGTTCATCTTCTCATACACTGATAGATTCAAGTGCTGGGAGTATAAAAATCCCATAGATAAACGTGATTGAATCACGAGTCTATATATAAAATTAGTAAAATCTTATGTTTTTAACTAAGCTTACCAATTTTACATATTTTAGTCAAATAGGTTAAAAATTAAAAAATACAACTTAACTTTCATAAGATATGAAAATTATTAGTTCTTTAAAACAATTAGAATTATAATATAAGGTAATGTTAATAGTAGTATCAATAATGATGTTCGTATTGATGAAGAAGATGACAATGATAATAATGATGGTGAAGAGAAAGTTAACGATAATTTTGACTTTTGATGATAATAAAGAGATTGGTGATTTTTTTTAGCTTTGTACTTTATTATTATAATTTATGCTGTAATTCATTTTATATTAGTATTATTATTTATGTTGTAGTTTTATATATCAGCTCAATAACTTATGTTAATTTATTTGTATTGTAAGTATATATTTTTTATTATAAATTGTGACTAAAATTTATATTAAATTTCTTTATTCCATCTTATATTTCATCTTTTTTTCTAATTATAGTAAATATATCTATAACTTTTGAAAGTTATTTTATATAGGTTGTAGAAAGTTATATTTCTATATTTTGATTCTACATTCCAATTCTATAGACTTTTTGGTGATTCTAAATAGAATTGCGAGTTGTCAACCTTGGGTAGCCGAGCCTTCAAGATAGTCCCTAGTAGTCAATGGCGATCCAATCTAGAGAGAGAAGTGGTTGCTTCGATATGCTAATGGTGGGTGAAGTGCTTTTAGAGGATGTTTATCCTGATGATGGTGAGGATAGGAAGGCAGTCAAGTCCTTATATAAGGAGGTGGTGGTCAATGATACACCAAATGGGTGGCTATCTAACTAACTCACACGGAGGTGGCTAATATGTGGTGTTATTTCAACCCGCATTCTCGAGAGCTGATATGTTGAGAAGCCAAAGAAAAATGACTAGGTGGCGTTGATGGTTGAAAATCAGTTTTATCTTACACTACAAGCACTTTGAGTTTGGTCTTCGACTTCCCTTCACAGGCTTCCAGAAGGCCTTTTATAATTACCATTATGCGAACGTATGTCAGCTCGTCCTGAATGCGTACTAGATATGGTCGCCTTCAAGCGTAGTTTGTGATGACCTCCATTTGGGAGCAACGCCGTAGTTATTCAAGCACTTCTATGATCATGAAGCACAACAGTCAATGCCTGGTTGGTACAACTTGACGAGCCTACCTCGCAAAAAGCTTTTGAGTGACTAGCCTCTTTAGTCCATGTCTGGACGACCTAGGTTATGCCAATCAAGATGATCTCATTGGATCTAAACCCAAAAACGACAAAAGTGGGCGGCTAACTTTTTACTAGCAAAGATGAAATGTATGGGCCGGCCCTACGATGCCGCAAAGGTGGTGTGTGCCTGTTTGGTTCATCAATATTCTTGAGGAGGTGGGAATGAGAATAACCTGCATCTCTTGCCATGCTAGGTGACCAGCGGGAGGAGAGTTGTTTGTCTACCGTTGCTGGGGGGATGAGGTCCCTTAAGGGCTCTTTGGGGACACGGTGCCTTATAGGCTTTTCTTGTTTTTACTTTGTCTTTGAATCACTTTCTTTTACTTGATGTTTACAAGACTAAAAAAAAATCAATCTGCTGACCTCCTTCCAAACCATAAGACTATTGTTGCTGCTGTAAGAGTGGGCACGGGGGTTGCCCCAATCGAGAAAATGACTCATCCCATTCCTAAGGAAAGGGGGATAGTCATTTCTGAGGCCGAGGATGCTTAGCAAGCAAGCTCATAGCTAATCTAGTTGCGAAGCTGAAGATGAAGGGGAGGATGTTGAACGCTCTAAATCTAACAAATGCTCCCGAGAGCATGACACTGAAGGGGTATCCAACGCAGCATGGATAGACAGCGTCATGCACTTCCTTGATGACAAGCCGTAAGATTAGGGGTTTGGTTTTTTGCCTAAGCTGAAGCGCCATAAAGAGGTGAAGCGGAAGAAGGAGGGGATGAGAATAGAAGGTTAGCAGAGTTTAAGGGCAAGAGGCAACATGACACGCTTCGTCCAGGGATTCTTCCTAAAAAACATCCTGCTATTCTTCAGAGGTTGGGACTACATGTTCATCCTAAACTGGAATGTGTGTATTTGGGATATGGACCTTGGCAACGGTTAGTTGTGTCGTGAGCTCCTGTCTGGTGTAGGTTTGCCTTAGGACAAGCACATCCTGCTGGAAAGCATGTCGGCTTTAAAATGAGGAGAAGCTAGAAAGCCTTGTTTATCCCAAAGCTTTATGATGTAAACACCTCTTTCCTTAGATTTAACTTAGAAACATTTACTTCTTGATCTCACTATTTTTCCCTTTATTGCAAATAAATTGAAACATTCCAAGCTCTCCTTAGTGCTTAAAAAAAAAGAAAAAACAAAGGTACTCCAAGCCAAATCTGAGCATGATGTCTCGACAAGTAGTACCGAAAATTGTATAACAAGAATTACTATCTCTTATAGAGAGCACATGATTGGAAGCTTGGAAAAAGATTTGATGTGAACCCCGCCAACCCATGATGAAACCCGGCAATCTAGATTTGGTAATCCTTACAACCTACGAATCTATAAAAAATGATAGAAAACCGTGACCTGTTGTTTATAGATGAGACAAGAACCTTGATATAGATGTTAATGCCACAATCGATTATGGATGATTGATTGATAAGTTGGAGTGAAAGCTCCAGATTCAAAACTGGATAAGTTTGATAGTTCTTTGAAGAACTAAAGAGGGCTTCTCTCTCAAATTTGTGAATAAACTTTCTTCGATTCTTAATTCTATTTCAATGGTGTTATGGCAAATATTTATAGTCCCACAAGAATGAGTAAACAAAATAACATAAAAAACCTAACCTGAATTTAAAGACAAACATTAAACACTGGTGGCCTAAAATATTACAAAGATGGCACCAAAGCTGGTTAGCTTTGGAAGCAACCGAAACGGCCTTCCCTTGGACATACGCCGGCCATTAGGCCAATGGCCTACTCTTTACACGGCCATTTAGGCTAGTGGCTTACATCGCAAGGCCGGTGGGCTTCAATGATTTTGAGCTGTTGGCCTTAATCTCTTCTTCGCCCTTTCCCCGTCCATGTTTGCACTTCAAATTGAACCCTGCTCCTTGGTTCAATCCTCCTAACTTGATCTTGATCATCCTTAGACCAATTTCCCAGCGTGATCTTCATCATTCCCCTTCTCTCGAAAAGGATTTGTCCTCAAATTGTCACCTCTTGGAAGCCGCTTTAATCGCCTTGTGCTAAGAATTGGGTTTTGATGCATGCCACCAAACCCAATCTCCAAGTTCAAAGAGTATTTGATGTTTCCCTTTGTTAGTTCGTTTAACAAAATTGCTCCTTCGGTCACTCAATATTGAGCTTGACCTTCTCATGAACCTGGTCTCTTTGCTTTTTGAAAACAAAGCATTCTTAACCTCATTGACCCACATAAAATTTTTCTTTCCATTTCTTTTTTTCTCTCATCACTCAATCTTTTTCTCTCTTTCCTTTTTCTTTGACTTAGACTCTCTCTCTTTTTCTTCTGTAATTTATTTTTACCACTTACTCTCGTTTGTTCTCTCTCTTTCTATATCCTCCCTTGATCTTCATAAACCTCACTAGGTATAAAAAGGAAAAAGAGTAACAAGTTTCTAATCATGTATAAATGAGTACTTGTTAGTGAATCCTCATGCTTCACCTACCTAACAACAAGTGTGTAGCTTGCATTGGAACTATATCAAAAAAGAACTTCATCTCCCCTACTTTCTAATGCTAAAAGAACTAACACATGTTTTGTCACTCTCACTTCACCAATATCATTAAGCATTGCAATTTATAAGGGTGAGGATGCTTACTTGTAGGTAGCCCCAATTTTCCCCCATGGTTGTGCTAGTAGCATTTATATAACTCTCACCATCTATAATCTTGTTTCAAACTATGCATCTGGTATGAAAGATATTTTTCCCATTGCACATTTTCCTCTTCTTAACCTATATAGTCAAAAGCTCTTCTGGCTATCAATAAGTCCCCTAGAACGCACACTCCTCCCTATCATCATCCTCCAATGGTGGCATAGAATCATGAAACCCAATCACTATCAGTTTCAATCTCTCCATATCCCTCATCACCATAACTGTTCTATTTGGACTTTGATTTTGCTATATGTCATCTACCTTGGTATTTAAACATTTAAAATCTTGATTCATAAAAGTAGAGGATTGGATTTACCTCTAGTCCCATGAGATGCTAATTTTGTTTTTTGTTATGGCGTTGGTTTGGAGTGTGGTTATTTCTCCTCCCTTCTCCCTAGTTTCAGGCTCTCTAATTAGAAGAACTTAGTATAGTACATGTAGTGCTATACCCTTCCACTTAAGTTGCTTCTTAACCTTAATAGCCATATCCTCCAGTTCAACATTAAAGTTGCAACTCCACCACATTCTAAATCCCCCTATTCAAGACAACTAAAAACCTAGCCATAGTTGGCTCTAAATTCTTCCCCCAATTTTAGCCTTGATCATGAAAAATCCATTTTTTAGGGATTTTTCCTCTACACTACTTTTGCCTTATTTAAAGAGTTTTTTTAATTTGTTATACAATTCCCATAGTAGTATGTAGCCACAAAACGGGTTCCTCATGATCCCCTTCATCTTTCCCCCCATTCTTTTTTAGTTTGGGTTTCCCCCTTTCCCCTTTTTTATTCAAAAAAACAGTTGATCCCCCAAAACCCAAATTTCATAATGGGGAAAAAAACTCAAAGGGGAGCAAGTTTTTCCTTCTTGGTTCAGAATAATTTTGGTATTTTAAAAATCAACTCCCCCTTCTTCTCCCCCTTAAAAACACCTCGGGCTTCCCCTTCTTTAAAATTTAAAAGGGGAAGGGGTTTTTATCTTTTATTCCCTAAGTTGGGTTTTCTTCCTCAATTTCTTTCCTTTTTTTATTCCCCCCTTTAAACCTTTAATCCGATTAAATTTAAACATGGTCAAAATTCATCCCCAAAACCTTTCCCTTTGCCCATTCATTTTCCCCCCAATTGCACTACCCTCTTTTTGATTTTTATCCCTTTCCCACGTCCTTTCTGAAAAAAATTCACGATGCTCAAAAATTTTTCTCTATCTACTCATGAATTTTTTCCTCTCTGCTCTAAACATTCTTTTTTATCTCTTTTTTTAGAATTTTTCCCTGATCAATTTAAAGTCAATTCCCCCCCAATCACACTTTTAGGAGAATTTTTGTTAAACAATTGCTGCAAAAAATATATATATAATTTAGGAGTAATACAATAAGAAACCTCTAAATTCACTCGCTCACATGCTTCTCTCGAATCATTTTAAATTGTTCTCACCAATCCTTACCCACTCAAAAAAATTTCTTTTTTTCAGTTCTTTGAAACTAACAATTTAATCAGAGTTATTCCTATAGAAATCCACTTAACTTTCCAATAGCAATTTTGTAACACAATTTGACAAGATTCACAGAAAGCTAAGAATTGTAATAAAGATCACCATAAACTCTAAATCAATAATGATGTGCTCAATTGGATCTTAATACCAATAAAAGAAAACAAACACAATTGTTTCCCAAATTTTTCCCAACTAAATTGCATGAACCTTAGCTTAAAGATGGAGCCCTAATTACATGAAACAAGAACAAATGAACCAGCCAATTACACACTAGATATGACACACTAGTAAAAATTTTGGAAAGCAACTCAAGAAATATTGATATGACTCACAATAATTCCTTAAGCCAACTTGCCACAATTCTAATGAAATTGGAAGAGTAGAGGATACGTGAGGAGGACTCCTAGGGCACAATTTTCAGATATGTAATTTTCCCAAAACGTCCCTTACAAACCTTACTTTGCAAGTATTTGCACTTATTCTAAATAAGGAAAAATTTTAAAACAAAAGAAAAACAAGTGAACATAACAAAATGTAACCGGTTTCTAATCAAGAGAAAAATGCAAATAGCCCCCTTTCATATGTGGCTGGTTTTGTGCACCTCCATGGAATAATGTAGGACCGGTTCTTCTTTGATTTTTGTAGGTCTATGAATGACCCACAATTGAGCATTAGTAAATTTACCCGTGTCCTATAAAACCGACAAATATACCCGCTACAATGTAAAGACAAATTATTATGAGATAAATAAAGTTAATATATGGATGTCTAGACTCATTAGTTCAAATTGGCTTCCCATCACTGGATCCAGAGGTTTGATTCCCATCATCTTCTCGGGCCACTGAAAGATTTGTCATCAAATCTAAGGGGTCTTTTCTTTTTGGGCAAAAATCCCTTAATTGCATGTGCTTGTTATCCCGAAGTCTTAAGTAGCCATTAGTTTTACTGATCTGTTTTGGGAAAATGTGTGAACTTCGGTTGGAGACATAGGAGTCAAGATAACCAGTGCACCATCTTTTCGAAACATTAAGTGTTTCTGAACCCATCATATAGCACCTTCCTGTTAAACAACCAAGGCTTACCTAATAGTATATGAAAGGTACACATTGGAAGAACATCACAAACAATTTCCCTCACTGTATCTATCTCCTATGTTGAATGGCACCTTAGCCCTCTGTATAACATGCAAAACTACCCCGTTTCTTTAGCTAATGTAATTTATAAGGGTGTGGATGTAGACTAGTGACTAGTTGTAAGTTATTTACTAATGCAGTAGATACGACATTAGTAAAACTACCACCATCGATAAAAGAACACTTTAAATTACCTAGAACCAGGCAAGGAGATGGAATATTTTTCTCTCTATTCTTTCCTTGACATTTGGGATATAGTCATGATTCTGCACAAACATTAATAGACAGATATTTTCATTTCCCTTGTTTCATGCGTCTTAGCATCATGATCATCATAATATTCTTGTAGTACTTTAGACAAATCTGTAAGCTCGATAACTTCTTCTTCATCCTCACTTGTTTCCTCCATAACAGTCATCCCCCTTTTATTGGGACACTGAGTCACCATATGGCCAAAACCCATGCTTTTGAAAACATTTAATTTGGCGTATCTTCTCATGGTTGTCCCTAGCACTATCTACTCGAAATCAGTTCCAATAACATCTTTTCCTTTTCTTGAAATCTCCCTCTCCCTATAAATTTATGGAGGTATTCTTATCCATAGTTTTATCATGTCCCCTTATTCATTTTTGTTCTCCTATATGACCATCTAACCTATAAGGTTTGGTAGAAGTTCCATACCTTTGCTCATAGCTAAAAAAGAGTTAAATCGCCTCTATCTCTCCACTTTCAAAGATAACTGGATAGCCTCATTAAGTTGTTATACCTTTGTAGCTCTACAATGCAGGCAATTTCATACTTCAACCCTAACACAAATCGTGTAGGGTTTGCTCAGGAGGCTAAAACTGATTCACTTTAATCATTAATGTCTCAAACTCCTATCATAATCATCAACTTTTTTAAACCCTTGCTTAAGGTTTAGAGACACATAAACAGCTCCTGCCTATAATGCTTAGGTATAAACCTTTTTCTCAATACTCTTTTTCATTTCTTGCTAGGTATGTATATCAGCCTCACCATCTCTTTGTTTGCTAATCATAAGATTTTTCCACGTTTAAGGCGGCATAGCCTATGAATTCCATAACTGCAAGACGAACTCGAGTGTTTCATCAATCTCACAACACTTGAATAAGCCCTCAACCTTATCCCCCCAATCTAAATAGTAAATTTGTAGAACCCCTACCATTAAATGAAGGCATCTGCAATTTCACATATTTTTAATCCCTAAGGTGATCTGAACTCCTAGTTTGGATAAGGCTCATTTTCAAAATTATCATTTCTTCCCTCCCTAAGACATGATAATCTCCCTCCATTCTCCTACCCCTTTTACCTCCAACAACCCCTTCCCTATGAACATTCTGGGGATACTCTAGGTGGGGGTCCCTGAGGATTTACCAGGGTTGGTTGTGGTACGTCATTAGATCTATCCATGTTACTAATGTAGCAATAATGGTGCTGAGATCCTGCAACTGCTCTCTAATGTTCTTCCACCTACAACTCGATGCCCCTGATTGCCACCAACTTGAATATTAGCCTCTTTGCCAATTCCCCGATTTACACTATCATTCGACATAGCCGACAAATTTACTTTTGACACACAAAGCAACTCAAGACAACTGCAATACACTTCATGTCAAATACAACACACACAAAAAACCCTTTTCAATCTTATAACAACACTCTACAACACATACACTCTTCTACGATTCAAAACACCACTAAAGTAACACACACACCATTTGGGTTCACACACACTTCCACAATTTAACACACAACACTCACTCTAAGGTACACACATGCACACTCACGGTGCAACACCCTTCAAACCACACACACACTCTGCAACATACACACACTCCAGTGCAACACCCTTCAAACCAAAACTTCACTCAAATTCAAGACACAAAGTGCACTCTACTAAAAACTTACACACCTATGGTTTTACTTCACAACATGGCAACAAAATGCAAATGGAAGTAATTTTGGACACTTCTCCAAATGGCAAGCTAATGATTCAACAAATTAAAGTGCATTTAAATGATCAATACACTATAACTCCCATAAGTAATGATTGATTTGAATTAAAAAATGTTTCCTAATTCTCCATGCAAGAAGAGAAAAATATGAAAATTGAACCTTCCAATTCCAAAAATTCAAGGAAACAACAAACACCAATCAACATTACTTCAACTTATGGAATTCCAAAATTATGGAATTCAATTCAAGAATTTCCCCTTCTTCTAATACAATCAACTCACAGAAAAAGATGTAATCTGAATTCTACACTTCACAAGACTTTAAATAGAATCACGTAAGTAATTCAAGGAACAGTTCAACACAAGAACTCCAAGTTTCACTTCACACAATTCAAATTTCAAAACAAAGGATCAAGAAACCCTAAATCCCAATTAGTGAATCATGAAAATTTCCCTTCTCTAAACCTTGCTCTGTACCAAATTATGATTGGATCTTAATAACCAATCAAAGAAAAACAAACACAATTGATTCCAATTTCCAACTAAATGGCTTTAAACCTTAGGTTAAAGATGGAGCCTTAATTGCGTGAAAAAAGAACAAATGAACCAACCAACAAAATGCAAATAGAATCCTCATTATGTGGTCGGGTTTCGTATACCTCGATGGAATAATGTAGGACTAACTCTTCTTTGATTTATGTAAAACCATGAATGACCCACAATCGGCAATTTAAAGAATTTTCCGGCCGTCTTATAAAACCGACAAATTATACCTACTATAATGTAAAGACAAATTATTATGAGATAAATAAAGATAACATGTGGAAAGTTTGGGCTCATTTGTTCAAATTAGCTTCCCACTATTGGATCTAGAGGTTTGATTCCCCTCATATTTTTTATGAGGGCTCTGTTTTTTTTATACGAATTTCCTCTTTTTGGCCTCTTTTTCTTCTCTCTTTTTTTTTTTTTTTTTTGATTCTTTAGAAAGGAAGTGTGTATGATTCCTTTCAAACACTAACAACAATCGTATTGAAATCTACTTGCAAAAATCGAAATTCAAACCTAGATATAAGAATAAGTAATTACAACAAAAAGATAGGCGACCCTAAAAAACCTGATTGCTCTGATACCAAACTAATGTGAACCCTGCTACCCCATGAGAATCCCAACAATCTAGATTCAAAAACCTCACAACCTATTAACAATGATGGAAATACGACTCGTTGTCTATAGACATGACAAGAACCTTATTTATAGATGTTAACACCACAATTGATTATGAAACGATAGATTAAATAAGTTGGAGTTGAATGCTAATATTCGAAACTTGATAATTTTAATAGTTCTTTGAAAAAACCCAAAAGAGGAATTCTCTCTCAAATTTGTAAAATGAATTTTCTTCAATTCTTAATTTTATACAATGGTGTATGGCGACTATTTTTTAGTCCCATAAGAACGAGTAAACAAAATGACATAAAAAACCTAGCTCGAATAAGGGACAAACATTAAATGCCGACGGCCCTAAAAATATTATAAAGCGGCAGTTTTGGAAAGCAAACAAGCCGACCTTCCCTTAGACATACGCTGGCCACTTAGGGCGGTGGCTTACATCGCCAAGGTTGGTGGGCTTCATTGATTTTGAAGATGATAGCTTTAATCTCTTCCTTAACTTCCACATCCGCACTCTGCACTTCAAATAGGATCGTGCTCCTTGGTTTAATCACCCTTGGACCAATCCTCCTAGCGTGATCTTCATCAAGATTGTTGAAGCTAATGAGATGATGATGGAGGATGCCCCCAAGTGGAGGAAATGACCTGCTAGGTCAATGTTTTTAGTGAGTAGGAACACTGTGCTTAGAGACAAATTAAGAGGGGCCGGAATGTCATGTAACAAAGCTCAACTCCCATCTTAAAATGGCCATTGGAGGCTCATGGTTTTGAGGGTATTTGTGGGTGGCTTCGAAAAGGGGGGGAAAGAGTATTTAAGACCAAAGCCGAGTAGCTTGATGAAGAATTTAGCAACACTAATATCATATCTAATACTTAGAGGACCATGTTGCTGCTACTACAAAGGGCCCCAAGGAGAAGGTCTTCAAGGAGATTCAAGAGAGTGTTGACTGGAAAAGCCTTTAAGCTAAGGTTTTAGTTGATGGTATGAGGAAGGCGAGGAACAGGGTTATTCAACATGATCTTGACCTTAACCTTGGGACTTCCTCAAAGTTTTGCTTGGAGATTCCAATGCCTTCAAAAGTATGTTCATGAAGCATCTGAGGCTGAGGTGGTGGAAGCTGAAGAAAAAGCAAAGGGATGGTTGATGATGTTCATCTTTTATTAAACTCAGATCCCTTAAAGGACCCTCAACATCCAAGGGGCTAGAATTGTAAGAAATGGAGCCAACCCTTGAATTGTGCAAAACAGGTGCCTATAACTTTGAAGACCCCTCCTCTCTAACTTAGTTTCGTGACGTCCTCTATGTAGCTTTTCTTTTTTTCTTCTCTACTAAGATATTTCTATGATTCTTCTTCTTTCTTTGCATGGTTAGGATGTTGACCAAAAATGATGTAGCTACTTAGACTTTGCATTTAATGTAGTTTGGCCTTTTTCCTCCTCTTATGTTTTATTGTATTATATCGTAAAATTTTGTTTATTTTTGTTATGCACATAAACTTGAAGCTTGCAAGGGGATTCATTGATTTGGGCTAAGTCCAGTCTGGTTCCTCTATGAACCATAGTGGGCCAGGGATTTTCTTCTTATCGAGAGTACTTTGAACATTCAAACTTGAATCTAGTTGATGAAGTATATCAAATTGTTGGCTTAGGTTGCCTTTCCGGTAAAGCCTAGAAAGGCTAGGTCATCTCATTTACCATGTGGGGGAATATCTATTCACCCTTAGATAGGTTAAGATTTTTTTGTTTGTTCACCTCGGGTGACATTAGGACTTAAGAGTTTGATCACCTCGGATGAAGCTAGAACTTAGTTACATGTTTGCCTTGAATAAGGCTAGGACTTAAAGCTTGTGAGTTGTCTTAATACAATTGAGTACTTATATTATAATATTTAGCTAAAGTTACAAAGTACAAAAAAAAAGGAGAACCAGGAATAGAGCAATTACTCAAAAGAATTTTAACTCTTATTAATTGTAATAAATTATAATGAAGTCGGCTCATAAGCTGTTCAAAATAGGGTCTAATATAGTTAGTGTTTCATGCTTAGGGATGAGCTAGCCATTTTGTTTACTCTAGCTTGTATGCACCATGCCTTATGACCTCTCTAACTTGACTAGATCTTCCTAATTTGGTGTAGACTTTACCTGACCTTCCTTAGATTCCATAGATTTAAGTTTTTTGTATATTAGGTCACTAAGTTAAAAGAACTTATGCTTAACCTTCCTATCATAATAACAGATCCCCTTTGTTGATAGGCAACACTTTAATGTTGCTAAGTCTCGGACTTCCTCTATTAGGTCGAGGTTAGCTATGAAGGTGATTGAATTAACTTGCATGCTCAATGCTTGTGTGCAAATGTTTGGCAACTCAAGATCGTTTAGCAAGACTACCTTTAACCAAAAGGGTTTAAGGTTCAAGGGAGTTTCTCCTATTGTCGTCCTATGCATGGTTTGGTTTTCTCCATATGACGTAAGGGAGCTTGTTTACTGATTATCTTTAGCATGGTTTTACTCTTTCTTCAAATTGTTCAAGATGATTGATAAGTACAAATTAAAAACTTGTATTTCTAATTTAATTCTAGTGGTGTATGTAATTAATTAATGTTATTTTGAAGAGTTTTGATACTTTAAAAAAAAATTTATAATATATTTTTCATTTTCAGGATTGAGGACCACTATTTTTAGAGAAGATATCAACTTGGATTGAGATCGGATAAGAAAACACGAAGAAAAATGCTTTTTGGAAGGAATAGGGGAAGAGGGACGGCGGTGTGTCAAGAAAACACGCCCCTAGAAGCACACATGGTTGAACACACGGTTGAAGGCACAGTTGTGTGTTGGCTTGGAAAATCCACAGAAGCACACACGGCTGAGGGACACGGTCTGAGACACAGCCGTATGTTATTAGCGTGGGTTTACTGACACTATTTAAAAGGGGACGGCCATGTATAAGCCATGTTTTCGAAGACCGTTTTGCTTGAAAAAAGTCAGTCGTTTCAGGAGATTTTTGGGCTTCCATGCATTTTGATTACGCTCAGAATGTATATAAAATAAAATAAAAGCACAATAGCAGTAAAATGCACTGGTCGTATCAAGTATAGAGTGGTGAAAAGTAAGGTTGTCAATCCCTCGAGGAACCAATAGAGTACTAGACCTATTGCAATTCTTATCAATATCTAGGTGATTAAAAAGGGGTTTTGAAATGTCTAAGCTAAAAATTTAACTTAAAGCAAACAAGGAGAATTTTATGAAGAATCTATCAAAATTATGAACGAGGGAAATTAGAATTCACACTAGATTCGTTAATCAAACTGTACCATGTTAATCAACTAGTGGTTATAAGGTTATTCAAGTGAGTTTAGAAAATCCTTTTTTAGGGAAGTTAACCTTAAATCAATTAGTTGGCTTCCGCTTCTCCAATTAACCAAGGAAATCAAAATTTGTTCATACACCTCAATGCTACAAACAACTAATGCCCTAAATCAATTAACCCTAATTGCTTAGTGATTAAATTTAAAACAAGAAACATTGCATTGCACCCTCCATAAAACTCTAATTAAACCAATTATTGCAACTCCCATATTGACAATTAGTCTAATTAAGAATTCCTAACAACCTAATCAACTCCCGTATCAAAAGGATTTCTAACAATTATAATCAAAGACCAATTATAATTGAAATCAAAGGAATTGCAATCATGAATAATCTTAATAATTCCTAATTATATAACATGGCTACATTTATCCTTTTAACACTCTAGGGTTTATCCAATTTCCCAAGGAAAAGACTTACTAATTCATGGAGATAAAGACATGATTATGATTCAAGGAGATTCGTGCAAAAGAAATCATATTCAATAGTTTTGGGTCAAATACTTGAATTGCATATAAGAGATAAAGTTCAAAAATCACCAATTCAACAATACAAATAAAACCTTAATTGTAAGGAACTCCACCAAATCCTTCACAAAGGATGATAATCTCCACTAAGATCACAAAGTTTTCTCCAAGATTTGATCTCCACAATTCTCCCTTAAAACTAGGTTAAAACTACTTTAAAAACAAGAAAAATTGACCAAAGATCCCCTACAAATCAACCTAGGACCTATATATATGCAAGGGAGGCGAGGAGATGCAATTAAAAGAAGACCGGCGCAGCCTTCATTTAAGCCGGCAAAAAAGGCCAGCGGGTGTTGCATGGAAAGTTGGCGAATAAAGGCCGGCGGCCTTGATTTTTCCCTTTTCCATCCTTCAATCTCTTCATGCTTCAATTTGTATGCAATCTCTCCAAATTGATTAAGCTTTGAACTCAAAGTCCTCTAACATCTGAACTGTAGAAATAAACATGATTAAGCCCCATTTCCTTGTGTTTTCTCTAAAATAAAATAATAAATATTGCAAATTTGGTTAATGATTTATGAGTAAAAATCCCTTTTATGACATATTTTTATTCTCAGTTTTTCCAGGGGGAGAGGGGACACCGGGGGGAGATGAAAAAAATTTAAAGGAAGACAAAACGTTTTGGGGAGGAATTCGGGGAAAGAAATCAACGAATTATCTTCATCTTCCAAAGGGTTCATGACGGGTTTTTTTTTTTTTTTTATTGGTTGAACTTGAAAACGATGGTGGCTAGTTTTTTCTACCCGAACCCTTACGAATTTAAATTGTCACGTAATTTTGGACTGTTTTTTTAGTTAATGAATAGGGGGAAATGTTGGTTTATTCATTTATCGTTGTGTTTTGTTAATTTGTGTATGGCCAACATTAAAATTTGCATTGATTTTTAGAAATGTTTGGGAAAAAATCTTTGTTTGAATGTCTTACATAAATAAAGGAATTCGTATGTAATCTAGGGATAGAAAAACATGAATTTTCCGTATTAGATTAAATTAGAAATTCGATTAATTGGGGGTTCAAGATGTTAATGCAATTCAAATTGTTTTTGTTTTAAAAGGGGAATCTTTTCGATGCGATTAGGGTTAGGAGCTAATGAATCGGGGAAAAGAAATTGGTTAGTGTAGATACTCCGCGGTTCAGAGATAAGCACTGTTTGTTTTTGATTTATAAAAAGGTTGTTACATGATAATTAGAGGAGTGGGAAGGGTAGGGTATTTTTTAAGTAAAAAATTTTTGGATTTTAATTTTCATGATGTTTTAATTGCTTTAGTTTTGTTTAGTGTTTTTAAATTTTAAGCAAAATCTCGATTTGTGCGGTTAGTGTCGGTTTGGGTTTTTTATTGGTATTTTGTTGTCCTTGGGGAAAAACGATATTGAACCAATTCTATTTTTTTTCAATCGATAGGTGCACTTCCCTTTATTGATTGAAACAAAGGTATAAAAAAAGGTTTTTTAAATTTTTGTGTGATTACGGTTAACCCCAAAGTTTTTGACCCCTTTGCTAGGGATCGGCGAATTAAGAAAGTTTAACGTAATATTTTAAACCATTTATTCTTTGTATTTGTTGTTTACATTCATTTTTTTGGAGGAAACTAATTTCCCTTGATTTTTTTTGTAGTTTATGACAAGGAGCTCTTGCCCCAAACTTCTTGCTTTTGCCAGAGTTTGAGCGGGACATGCTTTGAAAAAGTACGGAAATCCAATTTTTGAAAATAGCAATTAGGTGAAGAGGAATTGTGTTTGTGGGGTGAAAATTAAATTGCACAATGCGATCAACCCCAAATGAGGTTGATTATGCCAGCCCTAATTGGATAGCACGGGTTTGTATAGTCGACCTGCAAAGATGCCAACAATTTTGAAGTCAAAGCCCTACAAGAACATGCCCATAATCAATGCCAGTTCGATGGTTTAGTGTGAGGTCCCCTGCTCAATCTAGATGTTTTAGACTTTGTGAAATAGTTAAACAGAATGGGTGAGATGAAGTTTTGAATTTGGTTTTTTTCCCTTTCACATTGGGGGAAAAGAAAGGCAGTGGTTTGTTTTTAGAACGGAATTTCCCTCTGACCTGGGCCCGTTGGCAAAAAACATTTTTGGGGCTACTACTTCCCCCCTTCCAAAACACCAAATTGAAAAATGTACCCGCGTTTACTCAGAGGGAAAATGACCTTTTTCATGATCATAGCTAGGTTTAAGGACTTACTCAGGTGGTCCCCACATCATCAGATGCCCAATTGGTTACAGGTTTCCTTCTATAATAGGCTTGATTACTAAACTTGTAAACCATTGAGTTTTGCCGGTGGTACAATAATGTAAAGCTCTTGAGGAATCATACAATTGTTTGAAAATATGGCGAAAAATAAAACCATAGTGGGGAAATGGGAAAACAAAAAGGGAAAAATGCATAGATCTATGAAATTGAAATGATGACCACCCTTGTAGCAAAGGGTTTATGCTTAGCCAAAAAGGTTTTATGGGATGGGGAAAATTTGAGTCACCCCAAAATTTTTCCCAAATGATCAGTCAACGGGTTGTGGGTTTTGATTATATGGAGTAAGTTGATTTGTTGCAATCCTGTGCGATCTCAAAAAACCCTTCAGCAACAATATAATCCGGTGGGCAATCCCTTAAGTTTTCATGGGGAAAATCCACCAATTCCTCGGGGTATGCACATGCCCTGATTCTAAAGGCCTCCTCCCCCACCTTTTTTCTAAAAAGAAGTCCCAAACCGGAGGTATGATTTCCAAGTTCTTTTAAACGTAGGGCGGCCAGCAAGCAACAAATGCGCTTTTAAAAAATCATGAGGCTTCCATCCATAATTTGGAAAACCGGGGGGTCAGATTGCAAAAATGTTATAGAGAGGGCC
This sequence comes from Laguncularia racemosa, assembly GCA_037954665.1. Lineage (NCBI taxonomy): Eukaryota > Viridiplantae > Streptophyta > Magnoliopsida > Myrtales > Combretaceae > Laguncularia > Laguncularia racemosa. Next base: position 21,977 of record JBBMOL010001420.1, on the reverse strand, counting down.
AAGGGTCCTTACCGGGAACACAAACCTAAACTAAGGGAGAGGTGAAGGGGTGGCCTTAGGAGTGGAAGGGAAATTTATTCTGACATATGGGGTGCAGGGGGTTGGTCCGGAAAAAGGGTTGGGTTAGAGAAGCAGGTATGAAAAGGATCAAGCCAATAACAGGGTAAGGACAAGGAGCTTGATAAGGAAGAAAATTTTGGAAAAGGCCAAGACATGACAGTTTAGCCTTACAAGCCTCTAATTCCCTATCCAGGCCGCTTAAAAAAAAAATAAGGGCAAGAACACTTCGGTAAGTTTTTTTGTTTTTTTTAAGCGTTGCATATTAAAATAACGTTTGTGGAAGCTCTTGTGTAGATGCCAGGTATGCAAATTTTTTGAAGGTTTTCTTCAACAAGAAACGGTGGAAGAGGTTTCTATGCAATTATTGGGAGAGTGTTGGTATTTTTCAGAAAAGTTTCCCAAAAAACTTAAGGATTAGGAGTTTTATATTCATCCTTTTATAGGTTTAATGCCTGTGGGGAAAGGCCTTGGGGAAACCTTAGGGGAAAATAAACTGATGCCCTATCATTGTTTGGAAGCTTAAGCTTTGGGGAGCAAAGCCTACAAGGATGAGTTTGCGTTAGTGATCGCTTGGGGCAAATTCCTAGGAATCATGGAAGAGGTCCCGGTAAGGTTTTAAAGATTCATTTTTCCTATTTACTTTGTTATCTTGGACTGGATGCAGATGTTGGGTCCCGTAAATTTTTACAAACCTTTCTTGCTAATGCATGGCGTTGATAGTGTTGCTGTGGAAAATGTTTTAAGAGTGGGTGTAGATGAGTTGACTGTGCAATCCAAACAGCACGGAAAAAAATCCCTTTGCTTGATGATTCTTTCTGTGCTATTGATTGTGTTGATTAACTGTGATAGTTCTATGAGGAATCGTTATGCGGGGTCTTTTGGAGTTTAGTTTGACCGCAATTTGGGGAGAAGAGTGTGAGAATTTTGTGTTCAGAATGTGATGGCTAAAATTTAATGTTTTAGGAGGGGAGTATGTAAAAGGGGGTTTGAGAAATAGTATTTTCTAAGGAAGGAAGGGGAAACCCCGGTTTGGGAACCCAAGAAAGAGTTTAAACAACTTCCAAAAAATCTGGAATATGCATTTTTGGGGCTGAAACAAACTCCCCGCATTTTTTCTGCGGTTTGATAAGGGAGCAAAAGGATAGCCTTTGGAGGTCTTGAGGGAGCACGAGTGTGCTCTTGCTTTGGGAAAATTTCGGATATTTAAAAGGGATTAACCCTTTTTTTTGCCCAAAAAATTTTTCTTGGAAAGATTTTAGACCTGTGGGAACCTCAAAGAGGTTAAACCCCAATATGTAGGGGGGTTGGAAGAAAAAAAGGGGTCAAACTAAAAGATGTAGGGTTAATTATCCCATCTCAGTTTTTAGGTCAGCCCTTACAAGTCATACCAAAGGGGAGGAATGACTGTGGTGCCCAATGAAAGAAAGAATATACCCTGAGGACTATAAAGAGATGGCGAGTTGCATGACTTAAAGATTTAATGAGGTAACTGCAAGGTATTTCCCCCTTTTATTTATGGACTAGATGCTAGGCAATTTGGGAAAAACTTGATCATCAAAACTAAATATAAAATGGAGGTAAAATTTCAGAAGGCATAGTCGTTCAAAGTAATAGGTGGTGAAAAGTGGTTGTCGATCCCCCGAGGAACCCAAAAGGTACTGATCTATGGCAATTTTTATCAATATTAGGGATTAAAAAGGGGTTTTGAAATGTCTAGTAATAAAATTTAACTTAAAGTAAACAAGGAGAATTTTATGAAGAATCTATCAATTATGAACGCGGGAAATTAGAATTCACCTAGATCCATTAATCAAACTGACTACCATGTTATATCAACTAGTGGTTATAAGGTTATTCAAGTGAGTTTAGAAAATCCTTTTAAGGATGTTAACCTTAAATCAATTAGTTGGCTTTGGCGTCTCCAATTAACCAAGGAATCAAAATTATGTTCATACACCTCCCGATGTTACAAACAACTAATGCCCTAAATCAATTAACCTAATCCCTTAGTGATTAATTAACAAGAAACATTGCATTGCGCCCTACATAAACTTTAATTAAACCAATTATCGCAACTCCCGTATTGATAATCAATCTAATTAAGAATCCTAACAAATCCTAATCAACTCCCGTATCAAAAGGATTTCTAAACAATTATAATCAAAGACCAATTATAATTGAAATCAAAGGAATTGCAATCATGAATAATCCTAATAATTCCTAATCATATAACATGGCTACAATTATCCTTTTAACATTTTAGGGTTGATTCATCCAATTTCCACAGGAAAAGACTAGCAATTCATGGAGATAAAGACATGATTATGATTCAAGGAGATTCGTGCAAAAGAAATCATATTCAATGGTTGGATCAAATGCTTAAATTTTTTGAAAATCCCAAACTTTTCCAAAATTTTGGTTTCAACCCTTTAAAACCTCAAAGCCCCCTCCAACATCGGGGAAATTTTGGTTTAAAAAAATTTAAACATGATTAAGTACCTTTTTTCCCCTTTTTGTTTTCCCCTTTTTAAAAATCAATAATGGGGTACCCCCAAAAATTTTGTTTTAATTTAAATTTTTATGAGAAAAAATTATGTTTTTTTAATCAACCCCCCCCAAACCCCCTTTAAATTTTTTTTTGCTTGCCCCTCAAGCAAAAAAAAAAACCCAGAAAAAAAAAACCCAAACCAAAGAAAGTAAAAAAAAATTTTTTTTTATTTTTTTTTCAAAACAAATTTTTTTCCCAACACCCTATCATCCCCCCAAATTTCCCTTGACTCACTATTTTTTTGGGGGGGAAACCCCCCAACCACTCAAAACCCAATCGGGGAAAAATATTTTTAAATTTAGAGAAAACAAATTAACTAAAAAAATTAACCAACAAATTTCCAAAAAAGAAAAAAAAAAAATTTTTAAATCCAAGCTTTTTAACCTAAGAATTTTTTTTTTTTTTCCAAAAAGAAAGATTTTCTTTTCCAAAAAGGAAAAAAAAACCCCCTTTTTTAAAATTTCCCCAATTTGGAAATTTAACCCAAACCCAAAATGCCCCTTTTTTTCCCAAACATAAAATTTCCCCTTTAAAAAAGGTTTTCCCAACAAAAAAAATTAAAAAAACCCCAAAATGGAAAATTAAATTTCCCCTTTCCTAGTTTTTTTTTCTCCCTTTTTTTTTTTTTTTAAAAGGGCCCCCCCTGAAAAATTTAAAAAATTTGTTTGAGCTTTCCCAAAAAACCCCCTATTTTTTTTTTTTTTTCTTTTTTTTTCCTTTTTAAAATTAAAAAAAATTTTTTAAAAAATGTTTTTAATTTTTTTTCCCTTCCCCTTCCCCCCCCCTTATCCCCCAAAATGGGTAAATTTTCACTGTTTTTCCCGGGAAAATCCCCAGGTTTTCTTTCCCCCAAAAAGTAAACCCAAGGTTTTTAAAAAAGGGACCCCACCCAAAACTCCCCCCCCTCACCCCTAGAAAATTTCAATTTTTTGGAAATACCCCCCTTAAACCCTTAAAAATTTCCCCCTGAGCCCCATTGGAGTAATGAAACCCCTTTTTTTTTTCCCATTTGAATGCAAAATACAAAAAAATTAAGATTTTTTTTTATAAGGGAAAATTCACTAATTTTGGGGGGATTTTTTTTCCCCCTTAAAACCCCCTTTCCCAATTAATTTTTTTTTAAAAAAACCCCTTTTTCAAAACCCAATTTTTCCAAAGGGAAGAAAAATTACTAGCTAGAGAAGAAAAAAACCCCCCAAAGAAAGCCCCCCCGGGTTTTTTTTTTTTTCTTTCCAAGAGGAAAACCAATAACCCCCCTTTTAAAACCTTTAAAAAATTTAAAAAGGTTTTAAAAAACTGGGTTTTTAAAATTTTTTAAAAATTTTTTTAAAGTTTTTTTTTAAATTCCCCAATTAAAATTTTAACTAAGAAATAAGAATAAAACCAACACTGGTGAGTAGGGCAAAAAAAATTAAATAAATTTTTATTTTTTTTTTTTTTTTAAAAAAACATAAACAAAATTGAAAAAAAGGCCCAAATTTTTTTTTTTTTTTTTTTTTTTTTTTTTTTTTCCATAAAAAATTTTTTAAAAAAAAATTTTGGGCCCCCAAAAAAAATTTTTTCAAAAAAACCCCCAGGGCCCAAAAAAAACATTTTTCCAAAGAAAAAAATTTAAAAAGAGAAAAAAGGGGACCCCAATCAAAGAAAACATAACAGGAAAAATACCCCCATTTTTTTCAATTTTTTTTAAAAAACCTACTTTTCCCCCTTCCCCCCCAAAACCTTTAAGAAAAAAAACCCCAAAGTGCCCCCCCAACACTGCCCCCCCTTCAAATAAATTTTGCAAATAAAAAAAAAATGGGGGAAAGGAAAATTTAAAAAAAAAAAGGAATTTGGAAACTCCCCTGGTAAAACATTTTAAAAAAAGCCAAAATTTAAAAATTTCCCCTTTCCAAACCCCTTTGAATTTTTTGGAGAGTTTTGGGCCCCCTTCCCTTAAAATTCCCCTTTTGCTTTTTTTTCCTTTTTTTAAAAAAAAAATTTAAAAAAAAAAACCCAAACAAACCACAAATTAAAAGTAAACCCCAAAAAAATTTTGGGTTTTTGCCCCCCCCCAAATAAACCCCGCTTTTTTTTTTTTAAATACCCCATCACCCCAAAACAAACCCCGGGGGTTTTTTTTTTTTGTCTTTCCCTTTCGGGCCAAAAAAAAAAAGGGAGAAAAAACAATCCCCAACCCCCATCGTTTCCAAATTTTGGTTTCCAACTTCCTTCCATGGTATGGTGCCCTTCTTTTCAGCTTCCACCAATGTTTTGGGGGGTGGATATCAACAAAACAAAACCCTGTGGTTTGTTCCCCCTTGCCACCCAGGTTTTTCCTTTTTTTTTCATCCCAAAGGGGGCCTTGAATCTGATGCAATTCTCTTGATATGGGTGGATTAATGGGGGCCCCAGGGATTTCCCAAATTTTCCCAACATCATAATCAAAACAATTGTTTTTGAAAAAACATTTTTTTTCAAGTGTCTGCATGGGCTTTTGTGTCGGATTGGTGGCTTTTCTGGGGTTTGCTTCAAAAAGAAACTATTTTTAGTCGGGGGGTACTTGTCAACCCTTTTGTTTTCTTGCTCATCCTCTTTTCCCCCCCAACCTTATCTTATTAAGACAGTTTTTAAGAGTGGTTTGCCCTACTTTTTCCTCCAATCATTGTTAGTAATTTCACCCCCAGCAGATATGTCTAATCATTGCTTTCTTTGAAAAAAAACACGGATAAAATACATATCAAATGTTACCTGGCCCCCTCTGGCTTAAGGGGGGCCCTTACCTTGCCCCCTAATCAATTAGAGCCTTGACCTGTGGCTTGTGGTCTCCCCAAAAATTTGGGGGTGTCCTCATTTTTAATGTTTTGAAAAAAGTCAATGGGAAAATTTTATGACTTGACAAAAACACCCCTCCTTTGTACCCTTAAAAACCTTAAAGTTTTTGAGTGAAAAAGTGATTGGTTTTTTTGAATTTTGTGGTTATTAAGTTTAAAAACTAAAAAGGGTTTTAAATTAATACTTGAACCAGAATCAATAAAAAAAATTTAAAATCTTTTTACCCAATGTCAAGGGTTATTAAAAACTTCCCTGATTTTCAGCTTTCTAGGTGGGGATTTCTTCTCTATATAGCGAACTCTCGCCAAAAAAAGTTTTTAATTTCTCAACCTCTCCATGGATTTTTGTTAGAGGCGCTCTTTTCTTTTTTTTTTTGGCATAGGAAAAGGTTTTGCTTAAAGGCCCTAAGGGGTATATTGTTTTTGAAGCCCTTTTAAATAGTCACAAAATTTTGGCAAACTGGGCTTCCACCCCCTTTTGTTGAGTCTTCCCTGGGAAGGGGAAAGGTGGAACATAAGGCTCAACACTGGTGCTTTGGTTTGTGGTTCCTCCTCTTTTTTGTTACCTTTCTTGGATCTTTCTTTTTGAATTTTTACCTCCCTTTTTTCACCTTTTTTTTCATCCTTACCACTCCCTTAGCATGATGGCATTGACAGATGGGTTTCTCCTCAGTTTTGCTAGGAAAAAGCCCCCTGAGGGTTGTACTTGTTTTGTGCAATTTGACGGGGCTGACCTCCAAAGTTTTGATGAAAGTTTTTGGTTTTCGGAGGGTTCAGTCTTTTGCGAGTTTGATTCCCCCATCGAGTGGTTCGTTGAGAAAGGCTTTTTGGCAGAGGCTTGTTTAGGAAATCCGGGGGGGGTTTTTGTGCTTATTTTTCCTCCTGAGAAGTTTGGGATGATTGTGCCACCCCAAGGTTTTTATTATTCGAAAATGGTCCCCTTTGGTACCCTCTGGAGGTTGCCTAAAAGTTTACCGCTCTCCACTGATGGGGCTAAACTTTCCGCCATGCACTCACTTGTGAGTGAGGTCCCCCAGCAAAATTTCCCAAAAATTAAGATGGATTAGCAATAAAAGAATTTGAAAGGGGTTTTATTACTTTTAGTGGGGGGGGGGAGCTTCTGGAGTCAATTAAACCTACTTACATTTCCCCCTTCAAAATTTAAGCTTCTTTGTACCACTTTTCTCAGTTTTTTTTTTTGTGTGCCTAGAGGCCCCTCTTTCTATCAAATGCATGAAGTAAGTTTTTTTTTTCCCCTTTGTGCCCCCCCAGCTGCGCATCCACAAGAGCCTCAATGTCTCATCCCAAACTCAAGTAAAAATCTAATAGGAGATTGTGGTAAACCTGATGTCATTTTCTTTCTTCCTTGAAAAAAATCTTTCCCCTGCCTCATAAAGGATTCACCACTAAACGATTTTTTTATTCCCCCTTCTTAGTTTGGCGGTCCCCCCCCGGGGGGGAAAAATTCCCCCAAAAAACTTGATTGAAAAAGGTCTTCCCCCAGGTAGTGACAGATCCCTGGGGGAATGAATAAAACCAAGTTAGCTTTATCCCCCAATGAGAAAGGGAAAAAGATGTTAACCTTAAATCAATTAGTCGGCTTCCGCGTCTCAAATTTAAACCCAAGGAATAAAAATTATGTTCTTTACACCTCCCAATTTTTTCCCAAAAAACCCAAAATGCCCAAAATTTAAAATTAACCCTAATCCCTTAGTGATTAATTAACAAGAAACATTACATTGGGGGCCCTCCATAAATTTTAAATTAAAACCAATTATCGCAACTCCCGTATTGATAATCAACCCAAATTTAAGAATTCCTAAAAAAATCCTAATAAACTCCCTTATCAAAAGGATTTCTAACAATTATAATCAAAAAACCAATTATAATTGAAATCAAAGGAATTGCAATCATGAATGATCCTAAAAATTTCCCCTAATCAAAATAACATGGCTACAATTATCCTTTTAACTTTCTGGGGTTTTCATCCAAATTTCCCAAGGAAAAGACTTAGCAATTCAGGGGGAAATAAAGACATGATTAGGGTTCAAAGAGTTTCCCGTGAAAAAAGAAATCATATTCAATGGTTGGATCAAACGCTTGAATTGCATATAAGAAATAAAGTTCAGAAATCACCAATTAAACAATACCAATAATACCTTAATTGAAAGGGGAACTCCACAAATCCTTCAAAAAGGGATGATAATCTCCACCAAGATCAAAAAATTTTTTCTCCAAGTTTTTGATCCCCCAAAAATTCTCCCTTAAAACTGGGGTTAAAACTACTCTAAGAACCTAAAATTTGACAAAACGTTTCCTCCACAAATCGACCTAGGACATATATATATACAAGGGGAGGCGAAAGATCAATTAAAACAAGACCCCCCCAAAGGGCCAGCTAAAGGCCGACAGCCTTTTTTAAGCCGGCCAAAAAGGGCCCCGGCGGCCTTCATTTAAGCCGGCCATAAAGGCCAGTGGCGTTTCAGGAAGGCCGGCCATAAAGGCTAGCGACTTTTCTTTAAAGGGCCCGGGCCACAAACCGGGTGGCTTTGTTTTTTTTTTCCTTTCCCACCCTTTTCAATCTTTTCATGCTTAAATTTGTATGCAATTTTCTCCAAATTGATTAAGCTTGAATTTCAAAGTCCTCCAACATCTAAAATGTAAAAATAAACATGGGTTAAGTACCATTTCCTTGTGATTTCTCTAAAATCAATAATGAATGCTCGCAAATCGCTTAATGAAAATTTTGAGTAAAAAATGCCTTTTTCAGCAAAGGGCCCTCTATTTTATTGTTTAGAGAATTTAGCTGATGATCATTTTTCTCAAATTGGAGAACCCACATTGGAAAAATTGAATGAAGAAGATATTGTTTGTTTTCTTTTCCCAGAGGAGGGGCTTTTTTTTCGGTTTAAAACAAAAAGGTAAGTAATCCCTTCGAACTTTGGTTTGCTTTTTTTGGGGCAAATTTAAACCTTGTTTGGAAAGTATTTCCCCAAAAGGACAAAACGTCTAAACCAAAAGAAGGGGGTTCTTTTTTGGGAGTTAAAGCATCCCCTTTTAGGGGGAAAACCCTTTCTTTTTTCTTTTTGTCGGATCAAGTGACAAAGGCGTTTGTGTAACCGAGCAAGAAGGATAGGGGGGATTTAAAAAAGGCCCCCTTTCAAAAACCCGGGGGGGCCAATGGCGGTTTTCATTATAGTGAAAATCGAAAAAGCCCACAAATTTTAAAAATCCGGATTTTTTTGGCTAACAAAAATTAAAAATTTCCTCCAATTTTGGGGAAGCCCTTGTGACAAGGGGCCAACGTGGGGCGAAAAATTTCCAAATGTGATGAGGGGGGCCCCAAAAATTTCATATTGGAGTGGAGATTTTCCCCGCCGTGGGGGGGAATTAAAAAAACCCCCCACGGGGACCCCTTTCCCCCCCCCCCAATTTTTTTAAAAGGAAATTTAAATATATACTTTTGGTTTGGGGATTATGTGTCAAAATGGGTGGGGGGCCTAAGTTTTTGGCCCACCAAGGGACGCCAGAGTAGTGGTGAAGTTCTTGAAAAAAATTTTCTTTTTGGGTTTTTTAGGGGAAAAAAATAAACCAGGTTTTAAATTTTAGTGAAAAGGGGAACACATTTCTATAATGGGGAAATTTGGGAGAAAGTGCTGAAGTGATAGGGTGTAAAACCCCATAGATTACAACCCCCCCTAAAAACCCTTTGAGGGAGTGGCAAGAAAGAATTTTTTTAAAAACCGGAATTGAAAAGGATTCTAAAAAAGGGAAAAAGGGGGAGAAAAATCCCCGGGAAAGGGTTTTCGGAAAAAATTGGATAAAGCATTGGGGGCTTAAAAAGGAAAGCCTTCAAAACCCCCCTTAGGAAAACCCCCTTCCCATACTGACAAGTTTTTGGGAAAGTTTGGGGCCAAACCTGCCCAGGGTGGACCCTAGGGAACCTTTGGGAGCTTTTTGGGGCTCGGTTTATTTTTAAAAACCATTGGAAATTTAGGGGGGGGGCCGCTGGTAGGAAAGGAAGTTTCGCTTAAAAGAACTTAAATTGAATGGATGAAATTTAGTTTTTCCCACAACATGGAGTTTAAAAGGAGAAATGAAAGGGGGAAAATTAGGGATATTGGGATTTTAAACTTTCCGAAACAATTTCCGTGAGGGAGATCAGGGTTCTCTTTTTTTAAAATTTTCGTGACGGGAACTTTTCCAGGGCAATTTGAGATCAAAGGGGTTGGTTTGGGGGGGGGGGGGGGGGGGGGGGGCCGTTTAAAGGGTTTAAAAGTCCTCCCATGGAGCGGTAGAATTGGAAAAACGGGAAGGGGACATCCCCCTTAAAAAGGGAAAAATGGGAAAAACGTTTTAAATTTGAAACTTTCGGGACTCAAGGGAAAAAGGGGGGGCCCAAGAGGGTTTAAAAACCCCCCCTTTTTGTGAATTAAACAGATGTAATCTCTTTTCTTTTTGAGAAAAAACGACTTTAAAAACCAAAAACCCGGCTTTTTTGGGGGGGGAAACCCCCATGCAATTTCTTTAGGAAAGGGTTTTTCTTTCTTTAACCCCTTCTTTTAAAATTCTCTATTTTTTTTTTCTTTAAAAGGGGCAAAAAATTCCCTTTTTTTGGGTGGATCTAAGCTTTAAAGGGGGGAGATTGAGGCATGAAAAAAGGGAGGTAATTGAGAAATTTTAAAAAAGGGTTTAAAAGGGAATAAAAAGGGCCGTGTATATTAGCCTTTGTGTCAACCTTTACTTTTTTTTAAAGCCCCCCCGATGGGGGTTTTTTTTAAAATTTCAAAAAACCCTTCAATTTTTATTTTTTTTTTCCCAACTATCCCCCCTTCCATACCCTTTTCACCCCCCCTTTTCCCCAAAATCCTCTTTTTTCATGCTTTCCTAGGATCCATTTTCCAAGGGCGGAAAAAGGTAAGATTTTTTCCCTTGATTCTTCTTCAATATGCAATTTTTTTCCCCCATTAAATTTAAGTTTTTTCGAATTACAAGCACTTAAAAGCAGGGGTTTTCCAAGGGTAATTTGGGGGATTTTTCCAAAGGGGGGGGGCTTTTTGAATCTTTGGGGGGTCGTTTCCTTTCCCTATTATTGGAATTCCTTTTCCCCCATGTTTTTACTTATTTTCCAAGGATTCAAGACGGTTTTTTTGCAAAAAAAAATTTCCCATTTTTAAAACCAAAAAAAAACCAAGGTTTTGTTTTCCCCCCGTTTTGCAAATTTTTAAAATTCGAAACCTGGGTTGTTATTTATTTTACGTGGGGGGTTTTGGGAAAAAAGCTTTTTACCCGGTTTGATTTTTGAAAAAATGGGGGTTTTAAAACCCCCGGGGGGCCTTTTTCCTTTTGGGGGTTATTTTTGAACGGTGGGGGGAAGCGTTTCTGCGAAAGACCCCCGCCCGGGGGGGGCATGTCACAATACAGGGGGTTTGTGTGTTTAATTTTATTTTTTTTTGCTCTTCTTTTTCCCCTCTGATTTTAAAGTCCGTTTTTTCCCTTTTTTTCCATTGGGAAAATGGCCTTTTTCCCCCCATCTTTTTTAAAACAACTTAAAACTTTTAAAAAAATAAAATAAATTAAAATCGGCACAATAAGTTGTAAGGGAAGTTTTTTTGAGCTTTTTTCTTTTTTTTTCTTGTTCAGATGACTCCAAAAGCCAAAAGCACAAAAAAAGGGAAAATCAAAGAAGCAAGTAGTAGAAGGGGGGGCATCTCTTTTATCCCCCGGTTTGGCATAGAAAAAAAGGAACAAACCCCATCTACGATAAGTTCAAAAAACTCAAAAAACTCGACCCAATGTCATAAATTGTTTGGGGAAGTGTTAAACCATTTTAGTTTTAAGGTTTGAAAGGTGAGAACTTTTTTCCCCAAGATAAAGGGGCCTTTCAATCTTTTTGCCTTTTAAGGAGAAATTTTTTAAGGGGGATCACACTCATTTTTAATCTCTATTTTAAACTACCCGGGGAAAGGCTTTAGCACGGGGTTTGGACAACAAGGTAAAATTTTTTTTGCCAGGGGGGGTTTAAATTTTTGATTTTCTAGACGGATTTTCATTGTGGCAATGGATTTTTAATGATCCCCCTTTCCTCCCGAATTTCCGCCAACCCCAAAGTAAATTTCCCCGGAGGGAATTTCCCCCCGGGGATTTTTGGGGGCAGGGTTGGTAAACTCCCCAAAACCCCCAAATTTTTCAACGAAGGGATCTTTTTTTAAAGTCGGGCTGCAAACCCAGGAACTGCACTACTTTTTTTTTCTGGGGCTCCCCCACGGGCCCCCCAAAAGATTCTAGGGGGTTGATGAACGCCCCCGGTGCCCTTTCAGTTATGGAGCAGGGGATTCCACACGGGGGTTTGATTGTAGGGGTTTTTCGCGGGCTTTTTTGCTACTCCACAAACCTGAGGCGGGGAGTCTAGATTTCTTCATAGGAGAAAGGTTTCCCGCACTTTTTGAGGAACTTTAGGGGAAATTTCCCTTTTGGGGAACTGGGGTGACTATGGGGTGGACAGTCGGGTGCCCCTTAAGGGGGGGGCCCCTATTACCCAATTTTGGGGCATGGGGTTCCCCAACCGGAGGGCGGGGGTTTAGTTTGCTGAATTAGAAGGAGATCCTATTCTCGAGGGGAAAGAGGATAACCCAAACCAAGGAAACCCAAAAAGGGCAAGGGGGCACACTGAGCTTCTTCAAAAATTTATCTACTAAGGTCTAGTCCATGAAAGAGGGCAATAAGGATGTTTAAGAAGCAGAACGGGGAAAAAACTTTTTCTTGGGAAACTTTTTCCCAAGCTGGGTGAGCCCTTTGGGGGATAGACTTGCGTTTTGGCGGGCTATTCTAGAATGAGGACATCCCGGGTCGATCCACATACACGGGGCCCCCCAGGTTCTTCTTTTTCGACAGGAAAGAAGGGGGGAAACATCGAGATTTTTCCCGGAAAAGGGGGAATGAAATTTAAGGGGAAAATTTTGTTGGGACTTAGTTATTTAAAAACCCCCTTATGTGGTTTTCCCATTTTTTATTTTGTTTTTTCCCAAAATTTTTGTTTTTAAACAGGGATGGATGATTTTTCGGATCTTTTTTTTGTTCTTTCTTTTATGTTTTTTTAATCTTTTTTTTTTGTTTTTTTGGTTTTTAAATTTCAAGATTTTGTTGGGATTGGGGGAGTACATGACTTTAGTTTCATAAAGAAGGTTGGGGAGGGGCTAAAATGTTTGGTATATTTTTTCAAGGAATCATGATCGGTGCGCATGAATGTTAATGATTTGATCATTTTTTGAAAAGTGGATGCTGGAAGGCAACCCTGATTTTGATCTGGGGGAGCCCCTGTTCTCTTTCACCTTTATTTCCATTTTCCCCCTTCCTTGTTGTGTAGTTCAAGGGGGGGAACATTGGGGACAATGTCTAACTCTAATGTGGGGGGGGGATCTAAAAAAAAGGGAAGGTTAAATGAAATATAAGTGAAAATTTGAAAAAAATTTAAAAAAGTTTCCTCATTTAAGATGTATTTAATGAATTACAAATAATCAAAATTCCCGGGAAAATTTATTTATATGATTTACTGAAAATAAAAAGTCTTGGGAATTTTAAAAATTTTTTTACTCTTTTAATCTTTTTTTAAAATAACTACTTTGCTGGGGATTACGAGTTGGAAAACCAAAGGGGAAAGAATTACTTTTTTAAGTTAACTTTTAATTTCAAAAATTTTGGGAAGGGATTAAGGTCACTAGAAATTTTAGAAAAATGCTTTTTCTTTTCCCAAATTAAGGGTGGGGTTTTGAAATTTCTGAGTAAAGGATAGATGATACTTTTTAGTTTTGGTAAACCCATTTGGGCAATTATTGGAACTGAGAACTTTGGGGGGTAATAAAAAAAAAAAATTTCAAAAAAAGGCCTCATAGACTCAGAAAATTAAGCATAAGGGGTCCCCTTTTTTGAGGGAAAAACATCTATTAAACTTGGGTGACGAACTCAGATCAATGGGGTGAAAGCTCGCTATAAGGGTAGTGAAAAAGTTTAGAAAACTGGGGAAATTAATTAAGCTAAAATTTGGGAAAAAAATGGGAAAAATTTAAATTTTAATTTGAGATTGGGAGAGGGGCGAAGGGGTATCCCTTTAAAACCTATTTGGGCCCAAGATCGTCTAGGTTTAGGACTTACTACTGAGGAAAAAACCCTTTCATTTAAAAAAAAAAATGATAGTTGACTTGACCGAACAAGAAAAAACCGAGGGAAAGCCCTCTACGCTGGGGGGGATAACTTTTATTAACCGGTGAAAGCTTAGGATTATCAAATTTAAAGTTCGCTACATGAGCGGTTAAAATAAGTAAAAAAACTTAATGGGGGGTCTCCCCAAACTTTTTAAAAAAAGGGTTAAAGAAAAGGAAAATCCAGGAGATAAGTAAATACAATGTGCCTTTTTTCTCTTTATTTTTCAAAAATTTCTTATAGGGGGGGTTTGAGGGAAGAAAACTCTACTTTACTGGTATTTATCTTTGTTCAGTTTCACGTTTGGGAATTTATGTTTAATTGATGAGAGTACTAGTTTAATTTACTTGGATTAGTTTTGAGAATTCTGGGAAATTTTTATTTTGTAAACAACTAATGGTAGGGGTTGAGTAGAAAATTTTCATAGTATGGGGTAGACCATTTAGAATCAATGATGCAAAAGAATTTTTGATTGTTGAGGTTTAATGAAAAACTTTTCCCCTTTGGTTTTTTTTTTGGCTTTATTCTGCTTGAAAAGACAAGCAAACTCTTTAAATGTGGGGGGGTTTTTAAAAAATACAAATTAACATTTGTATTTCCCGGGGGAATTCCCAGTGACGGGAAAAAAAAAAAATTATTTATTTTTCAAGAGTTTTGATACTAAAAAAAAAAAAAAAAAAAATTTTTTGGACGAGGACCTCTATTTTTAGAAAAGAAAACAACTTGGATTTTTAAAATCGGATAATAAAACACGGAAAAAAAAATGCTTTTTGGAAGGAACAAGGGGGAAAAGTACTTTTGTGGGAATTAAATTGCATGGCTGTGTGTCAAGGAAACACGGCCCACAAAGCACATACGGTTTTAAGGGACGACCGTGTGTTGGGGGCTTTTTTTAAATCTACAGAAGCACACAAAATTATACAAAAATCTGGGGAAAACCCGGGCCCTGTGTTATTTGCGGGAGGTTTTACAAAAACTAGGGAAAAACCGTGTATAAGTCGTGGGCCCAGACCGTGTTCTTTAAAAAAAGTTAGTCAAATCAAGAGATTTTTTGGGGGGCCATTCATAAAATAAATTCCCCCATTTTTTGAAGGAAGACAAAATGCTTGGGAAAATTCCAAGGAAAGCCCAAAATCAACGGGGTTCATCTTCAACTTCTGGAGGGGTTTATGCATAGGGGTTTTTTTTTTTTTATTTTTAAGTTGTAACTTAAAAAACCCTGATAGCTAATTTTAAATTTTATACTCAAACCTTACGAACTCAAAAAATCACATTTAAAGTTTGGGCTGATTTTATAGTTAATGAATAGTGGAAATATCTGAATTTATTCATGTTATTCGTTTTGTTTTTTTTAAAATTTTTTTTTATGGCCCCATTTGGGAAATTTTCCCTTTATTTTTTAGAAGATAATTGGAAAATCTCTTGTTTTAATAGATCTTAAAATTAAAAAGGAATTCGGGATGTAATCTAGGGATAGAGAACATGAATTTTTCGTATTAAAATTAAATTAGATAATTCGATCTAAAATTTAGGGGTTTTGGAGTGGGTTTAATTGGGAATTCAATCGATTTTTTTATGAAAGGGGGAATCTTTATCAATGCGATTAAGGTTTGGGGGCTAATGAATCTGGGAAGAACACTGGGTTAGTGTTAGGGTACCTACGGGTTTAGAGATAACCACTTTTTGGTTAATTGGGTTTTTAAAAAGGGGAAAGTTACATGGTAAAATTTGAAGAGTAGTAAGGGTAGGGTATGTTTTTTAAATATTAAATTTAGTTTATTTTTAAAATTTTTCCTGTTAGGGTTTTAAAATTTCTGTAATTTTTTTTTAAATATTTTTTAAATTTAAAACTAAATCCCCCTCGAATTTTTTACGGTTTTGATAGTTTGGGTTTAAAAGTTTATCATTGGACTTGCTATCCTTGAAAACAATACCCTTTAACACAATTCTATACTATTTCAAACGATAGGTGCACTTTCCTTTTTAATCGTAACAGAGGGGTCTTTGAAAAAGGGGTTTTTAAATTTTGTATTACGGTTAACACCAATTAAACTTGTTTATAGCCTCTAATCACTTGTTTGGGGTATAGAAGTGCCACAAAGGGGTTTTGTAGATCTTAATTTCCCTTTTTTCGAGCAAAAACCTCTAAACTTAGGGATTGTCAAATTTAGACTTGTTGTCAACTATCCCGGGGGTATAAGTGTAGAATTTGCAAAAGATAAAGTTCCATCTTAGGGGATCTTAGCTATGGCCTTTAAACTTCTAGCCATTTGATAAAGTAGTCAACTTTCATAAGGGTGGTTTCTGTTGTTAGGGGAAAAACCCTTATTAAAAGGACCATGAATGTTTATTTCCCCCCTTGAGCAAAAGGGGGTAAGGGGTAAATGATGGGTGTTGATTTTAAAAATTTTTTTTTTTATTTTTCCTAATTTTTTTAAAATTTATATTAAAAACTTATGCCCCATTTAATGTGAAAACAAACGACTTAAAATTTGGAAAAAAAACTTAGTTTTTCTCCCTTTTATTTTGGAAATTGGAGTTGCCACCCAAACAAAAGTTGGAAAAAAAAAAAGGTAAGTTAAGGGGGAAATTTAAGGGGGATTAAAAAATAACTTAAACCACTAGGGAACAATTTTTTTTTTTTCAAAAAAAAAAGAAAACTAGAGATTTCCCTATTCGGGGGGGCTAACCTAAAAAAACCCTAAAAAATTTCTTTACCTTAAAATTTCTAAATTTTGATTATAATTTTTATTATATCCTTTTTAAACATTAAAAAAAATTAATTTTCAAAAAGAAAAAAAAAGGGAAAAAAAAAAAAAAAACTAAAAAAAAAAATAAAATGGAAAATAATTTTTTTATTATTTAGATTTCCTCATAACATTGGATCCCTTTTTGGTTTTGTTTGGGTCCAATAAAAATTGTTTCCCCTACATAGAGAATGGCCACATGCCGAGAGTAAAATGGGGGTTTTTTTGAGGGGGGAAAGCGTTTATCTTTTTGGGCAATAAATTTGGCAAAAAGGGGTGTTAGTTCCTTTACATGTCTAATTTTTAGTTTGATTCCATCTTTAACCAATAATACCCTATTGTCATGATTTCTCAAGAAAGCATAGGGGCCATTAAAGTATAGGCCACATACTCCCTCATGTATTTCTTTCATTAGATTTAATTTGCTTCTTTTTTTTTTCTACACTTTCTCAACAACTTTTGTGTCAAAGGATCTTCTATAATGTAAACCCACTTAATGGAAATGACTTGTAAACCCTTCTGAGTGTTCTTTGGTCATTTTTGTTAGCCCTTTTTGGTACCTACCTTCTTTTGGGGAAGGAAATGTCTTGATATTGTGGTACTAAGGGTCATGTTTCTTCAACTGTTTGACAGAAAGTGAAAATTTTTTCTTCAATCTCTAAACTTCAAGGGTTAACTTTTTTGGGCCCTTTTGTTAAAATCAAATCTAGATGACAATGTAAACAAGGGCATTAGCAAAATTTTTTTTTGAGTTCTTTGAATGTTTTGTGAAGGTTTACAACCTTGAACTTTTTCCCTTAAATTTTATCGGTTTTTTGGTGATTTTGGGATTAATTGGGAAACCTTAAATTTGTATTTTCCTTGTGTTTTTAGTATGATAAGTGAGGGGTTTTTCCAAAATGGCTCTAACTCATGGATTCCCATTTTAAAGTGCCACTTAAGGCCGATGAGCATGCTTTATATCTTTAAAGTTATTGGTATATGGGGAAAGTTTTACTAACCCCAAATTATTTGAGTGACTTCAAAAGTCCCTTTCTCTGGGTTCAATTTCAGCTAAAACTTCCTCAAATGGTTAGTACTTTCTTACAACAATTCACATGGTTTTTCCCTTTCTTTGATTGGGTGATTATTCATCAACATATACTTTAACCTCCTAATGCACATGTCATGAAGTAAAGCCTTCTCTTTGGGATGTTACCCTAACATTTTTTTAAAACGAAGGTCTGACTTTATAACAAATGTGACCAGGCTATGATAAAAGTTTGTCCCTTGTCTTATTCTTTTCTACTACTTTTCACCACTTTCTATTTTAAGCCAAAAACCATTCATGAAAGAGAAGAATGACTTCCGATTAGTTTCCTACCAAGACATCTTGTGGGGGAAGGGGGAAAATTTGCTTTTGATGTGGCTTGGTTTAGATCTTGGAATCTACACATACTCAAAATTTTTCCCTTTATCTTCAAAATCGGGAAATATGTTACTACCCCCTTCTAGAAGGAGATCTATAGAACCTGACCTCTAACAACTTCTTAACTTTTTTTTGATTCTTAATAATGTCAAATCTAAATCTCCTTAATTTTTTGTTTTTTTTGTTTTTTACACTTCTTTTTTAAGCACTTATGAACCATTATTGGTTGGTTAATCCTACATATCTTTATATGACCAAGCGAAAACATCTAAATTTTAGATATAGCTCAGTTAACTCACTTTTTGTTTATTTCTCAAAAACCCCTAATTTTAAGGTTTTTAGGGTTTTCTTTAAATTTTTAAATTAAATATCCTATTGATTCATCAATCAAAATTCTACCTTGTTCATATTTTTGCCAACTCTCTTAAATTTCTTTATGGGCTTTTAAAATCATTCTCAACAACTAACCTGTAGAGTCGGAAGTGATATTAACATTTGCATTATCTCATGCACAAGATATCTCCATGTTCATCAAAAATATTGAACATATGGAAATGAAGGAAAAGAAAAGTTATAAGAAAAAAAAAAGGAAAGAATGATTGGGAAAAACTTGTAATTTTATGATAAACTTTTTTAAAGATTCAACTTATTTCTGAACAATGATGATTACAAAATCAAAAAATTCTATTTTTACTTCCATTCTATAGCGACATGCTAGGAAAACAATTATTAAGAGTTGAAGTAAAATAGAGGTCAAGAAGTTAGGGTTTCCACTATCAGCTATTACTATTTGGAACTTTTTTGTAGTTGGCTTTGACAATTCCGCCACTTAAGTCAGCCTTGAGAGAATTTGTTAGGGGGGGAAAACTCATTAGGGACCAATAGTCTCTCTCCCCCCTTTTCCCCCCCCTTAGTGTAATTTCTTGAATTTTTCTTTTTGGGGTAGGACATACCCAATCCAAATATCCTTGCTACCTTTCTTGAATTGACCTTAATTCCCTTTGCCTCTTTCTTAGTAACCATGCAATGCCTTTTCAAAAACTAGATCCAAATCCTTAGGGCTATCCTCCCTAATATAAGGTATGCTATTTCTTTTAAACAGCATCTTGCTCACCTAAAACAATGATTATTTTTGGGCCCTTTATATAAACTTGAACTTTGGTAAAGGTTTAAAGGTATATCTCCTATTGTTATGTATCCAAGGGGCCCTTTCCCCGGGTATCAAGGACTTGGAATGGAAATTAAAAACTTATGGACCGATTTCCACTGGCAAGCCAATCTCCCCTACGATTGAGCTTAGTTTAACATTGCTTACATTAACTTTCAATAGGTCAAGGGTAGCTAAAGGCCATACATTAAGGGTGGATCTATTATCAATAAAGACCCAAGAAACTATCATATTGTTGCATTTTACCACTATAAAAAGTGGTTTGGTATACTAATTACCATCTTCTCCCAACTCTTCAGGTGAGAAGGATATCTAGTCCATTGTGTGGATTAAGTTGTCGATGTAGCTCAATTTCTCTATTCAAATGCCCTCTGGTACTTTGACTTGCCTAAGTACCTTAAAGAGTGCTTCTTAGTGTGCCTTAAATGAAATGAGAAGACCCATAAGTGACACTTAGGCAAGGACTTTGGCGAGTCACTATGATTTTGTACTCACTTCATTTAATTATCTTAGTGAATGTAGATGTCCCTCTTCTTCCTCATTTTCAAGATCAACGGTCTTACTTGTAGGTTCTTTAGCAAAAGCCTTACTTTTAGGGTCATAGGCCTTACTTAAGCGAGTTATTTCTCCTATTATTGAATTTGAAGCTTTTTCCTGATTGACAGCCCGGTAGTTAAAGAGTGCCCCTTTATAACTTTCTAGGGTGATTGGGACACGGAACACATACTTCTTCTTTGGATCCTTTGCCACTTCTTTTGGTTCCTTGTCGCACTTTATAACTACTAACTTTGCATTAGATCTGTAAACACCCCATTTTTGCCCTAAGGATCAATAATAATCAACAATAGTTAATTTTCATTTTTTTTTCCCATTTTTTTCCATTTTTTTTCTCTACTTTGGCAAAAATAGGAAAAATATTCAAAAAAATAAAAATAAATAGGAAAATACATCAATTTTGGAAAATAATTTCAGAAATGACAATAATAAGGATTAAATAATTTTTACAAATTTTTTAAATTTCAAAAAATACAAAAAAAAATAAAAAAAATCGCATTGCATATATGCAATTTGCGAAATAATAAAATTGCGAAAGTGGGCTAGCTCAGCTGGTCCGGACCAAAGTCAGGTGCGCGTGCAAGGTGCGAGGTCAGGGGTTCGAAACGCAGGGGAAGCAGAATCCACGTTTTGCAAAATTTTACTCTGCTTGGGACACGTGTCAGCATCCGATTGGCTGGAGCGAATGCACGCGCCGAGCACGTGATCGTCTTCAACCTCTGTCCGAGATCGTTGGTGAGGAGAAAAATCCGAATTTCGGCCGTTTTGATTCGATTTTTTGCACAAATCCAATAGATTTTCAATAGAAATAAGATAAACATCATCCAATTGGAATCAAATCGCAACAAATCGATGGATTTACACAAATCGGAGTTTTTTTTTAACCGTAAATCCGATTTGCTTCGATCGGTGGAAATCCGAGCTTATCCAGCTCGATTTTGTACGCCTATAAATAGAGGATGAAGTGGAGAGGCAAGATCACGGATCAAAAGTGAGAAAAAGGAGAGAATCGAAGCTTCGCTGGAGTTGCTCAAAACCGCGACCACCGATCAAGTGTTGGGCAGCCACCAGGAGGCATTTCTAAAGTAAACCACTGCTACAGTTGAGTTCCTCAGCCCCAAAAACCTAGGAATTGACACCTTAACCACTTCAAAAGGTCGCCGGAACGTCGTCAATGAGCACTCCCAACCATCGTGTCCGATTGACCCGACCCGACCCGCTTCGACCCGATCCGACCTGACCTGGATCCAGGTAAGTCGGATTTTTTTATTTTTTTTGTATTTATTTTATTTATTTATTTATTTTATTTATTTCGAGTTTATTTATTTACTTATTTGTTATTTATAATTCGAAAAAATAGAAAAATGTTATAAATTAGACTATTTTTTTTAGGATTTGATTTAGTATGAATAATAAAATAAGAATAATAATTATAATGATAAATAATAAAAATGTGAAAATTTATAAAGAAAATAATAAAATTTATAAAGAAAATAATAAAAATATTAAAAAATAATAATAATAATTTAAATTTTAAAATAGGATAGATAAAAAAATTCTAGGAGAAATTTTTTCAATAAAAATTTATAATAGTAGAAATGAGTTGAAAAATAAAAAAAATGAAATTTTTATCACTTAGAAAAATCATTTTCTAAATAAATCCAAAATTGGTTTTTCCTTAAAATAATTATTATTTCAAAAAAATCAAACTATCAAGCTTAGGCTTAGATCTTTTTAGAAAAATCGTAAAAGGGTAAAAACATAAATCAAAAGAAATTTCATAATTAAAATTCATCAACACACAAAAGTTTTTCAGGAAAAGCGAACTACGACATGTTTGATCTGAATAGCAGGTACGTAGTCACCCATTTGGGGCAACCCTAAAAAAGGAATAAAAATAATTTTCCTAGCATAATTCACTTAAAAACACAATAAAAGATAGCAAAAAATGAAATAAAAGACATTTCGAGATAGAGTAAATTTTAGGAGATTAGGTGGTAACCTTAGGTTTTTAATAGGTTAGCCTTCGAACTTAGAAACTCTGGTTTTCTCTTTTCATCTTTTCACAAAAACGAGAAGAGGAAATCACGACGACTAGTGGTCCAAATTAGGACTAATCCGCTCGATTAGTCTTAATTCAATTTTTCCCAACAGCAGTTGGGTGGCGACTCCAAAATAAAACAAAATTCCTAACTCGAGTCGAGGGTCTATATTAGATGAGCATAGGGTCTAGTATAGATCGGATTAGGAATGGAAATAAAAAATTAGACTCGACAAGATCCAATCGTATTGATGGACATATTATTCTAGTCTTGAAGGTTGTCTTAATCTTCAAATTCGGGTCCCTAACCACTTAAGGTAAGTTTAGGATGAACTAGTAGTTAGATAAAATAATTAACAAAGAAATCAAACTTCCCTAAAAGTTACCTTAGTAGTTCCACTGTTAGGTCCCTTACATGCCACCTTTACTTTAACTCTA
>JBBMOL010001419.1:0-39822 GCA_037954665.1 Laguncularia racemosa | reverse complement strand
AAAAAGGGGGGGTAGGGCAGAGAAAGAATCTGAATTTTTGGGGGGGCGAGCATTTATTTTATCGATAAGATCACATTTAGGGGATTTTCTGTTTTGAGTTGATAGGGTTATTGCTTGCTTACTTGGTGAAAGTAGGTTGATAGGTAGGACAAAAATTGGCCCCCAGTGATAAAAAAAAACCGTTGGTACGGAAAGTGACCGCAGATTTTTTTAGAGATGCTTCTTGAGATGTAGAGTGGAGATGTCATTGATCCCATCCCAATCCAAGACCATAAAAACTCGGCCGATTTTAAAGAGACTGGGTTAGGAGGGAAGCCATGATAACAGCTCCAATGAAGAAGAGGATGTCTGCAAAGAAATGGAAACATCTCCTTCCAAAACGATCATTTCATCCATCTACCAATAGCAGCTCCTATGATTGCACCAGCAACTGCCATGCTTACTATGAAATCCTGTTTGGCATGAAACCATACAGTGACTGTTGGTTCTTTTCATTAATGTAGATTGTTAAGCAATAATCTATCATGTTTATGAAAAAATTCAGTTGGAACTTAGAAAAAAACTTAATTTCTAGTGAACAGAGGGTTCTAAATAACAGGTTTAGTTGGAATTTGTTGAGCTTGAAAAACTAACAATTTGGAAATTCGAGGGTTCAGGGAGAATTATTGCATGTAAACATTGATTAAAAAATGTTTTTGTCAAGTTTAGCACCACGGCTAATTAACTTCTCGAATAGCCCATATGAGCATTACATTTTTTTATGATTTTTTTAATAACAAGGAACATTTGATTAAAGTCCATTAATGGATCGAAACAATTAAAAAGGAGCTGTAAAGTTGATACAGAAAATCGACCAAATCTCCAATTGTGATATTAAAATTGAATTTAGATAGCATTTGTTAATAGAACTGAATTTGTATAAGGAGAATAGGATAAGACTATTTAAAAAAGAATAATACAGTATATGAGAACTCACCGAAAGAGTTTTAAAAAAAAATAATGATCTTTTTTTTTTTCTTTTTTTTTTGAATGTGTCCATTTTATTTAGAAAAAATAATTTTTTATCCCATTTGATATTGGGAAATTTTTTGGGGTTTTTTCAAATTTTTTTCTCTATCTTTGAGTTTTTTTTTTTCCTTGATTTGGTTTTATATTAGACCTTTTGGGTTGTCAAATTAGAAATACTTTGACTATTGAAAACGTTGATTTATTATTTTATTTTTTCATTTTTGCTTGTCCCTTATGAAATATAAAAGTGATTGATGTTCTAAAAAATCGATTTTTTTGTGGATGGTTTTGTAATTTTTCAGGCCCTTCAAGACTTGTTCAAGTGGTTGTGATATGTGGGGTTTAAGGAAAAAAAGTGTTTCATGTCTTCGGTGACATATTAAAAATCTTTAAATAACGTATTATTTCATTAATAAACAAATTCTTTTCGCTATAATATTTAATAAAATATTAAACCTTAAAAATCATTTTTTTTATAAAAAAATTATCAAATATATTAAAAAAACTATGTAAAAATAAAAGAGTAAAATTGTAAAATTTTACTCTTCCCGCCAGTTATTTGCAATTTCAAAACGGGGAAGAAAAAAAAGCCTTTCCCGAAATTTAAAAAAAAAGGGCAAAATGAAAATTTATTGTTCACCCCATTTACTTTGCAATCCAAAATTGGACAGTAAAAAAAAATTCTTGCCCGTACTAAAAAACAAAAAACGGGTAAAAAAAAATTTTTTGTCCAACTTTTTTTTTAGTATTCCCAGTACTCCTTTATTTTGTCCAGTACCAGAAACCCAAACGGCCCAAAAACATAATCTAATTTGAATAAAAATAAAAATTTTTTTTTTTTCTGATCGTTTTACGAGGATTTTTTTATATTTGAAAAAAAAAAGTGAAAAAAAAAAAAAATTTTTTTTGCAAGTTTTATACAAAAAAAATATAGTATTTTAATTTTTTTTACATTTTTGAAAGATTATTTTATTATAATGTTATAAAAAAAAAATTATATGATATTTTATAATATATTCATATAAATAATTAATAATTGATTTTTTAAATAATGCTCTTCCCTTTAATAATACTAATAGTGAAAGAAAATTTAGTACTTTAAAAATATAAATTTTTATTTTTATTTTTTTTTTTTAACAATTGATTAAAAATATAATTTGAAATAAATTTTTTATCTATCAAAAAAAGTTATTAAAATACAAAATAGTCATGAAAATTTATATATTTTAACTATCATATTTTTTATTAGGGGGATTAAATTTTTTTACTAGTTTTAGAAAAAAAAAAAAAAAGATAAAAATTATTTTTTAAAGGGAAAACAAAAAAATATAATTGAAAAGGGAAAAAAATGCTTGAATGGAATCAAACCTAACCCTTGAGAAGAAAAAAAAACAAGATCTAAACATTAAGCCAAATTAAATTTTATGATTAAAATTTTAAATTAAAAAAATATAAAAATTAACTATATTTTCAATTTTAAAATTAAATTTAATAAATAATTTTTTTTCCCAAAGCTGAAGTTTAAAGGCACCCTTGGGGCTCTCCACCCTAGCATGGCATTTGCTCATTACTTTTGGTTAGTAAAATTTCCTAAAAAACCCCTTTTAATGTCTCGATTGAAAATCCTTATATTGAGGTATTTTTCTATTTTGGCATGAAACACCTTGCAGTTTTATCCTTTTTGATTAACTGTTCTTAGGGAACTTTTCCCTAGTTCCTATAAGCACACTTAACCTTGGAGTTTTGATAAAAAAATTCAAGCTTTCTTTTCACAAAAAGTGTCTTGTTGATTTTGGTTTTGTCACCTCTATTTAAAGGGATATAATATTAAACTACATTTTTTTAAAAAAAAAAATATTTATAAACACGTAATTTTATATGACAAGTTGTAATTTGTTTTTAAAGAAAACATGCATTGTATCCCATAAAAAGATTAAAAGGAGTTTTATTTATGAAATGAAAACTTCAAAATGTCTATTTAAAAGCTTAAAATTTTTTTCTTAAGTTTAACAAAAGTAGAAATTTTTGAGAAAACCTATAAACAAATAATAAATTAGGTTTCAAAAGGTTAAATTTTTAATTTCAAAAAAATATAAATTAAACTTCTTTTAAATGTATTCATAACAAAAAAAAAAAAAAAATTTTGTTACATATAATATATTACTATGTTTCATTTTAAAAAATTTGTTTCATTTTTTATTTTTATTTGATTTATCCCCTTTAAAAAATTTTAAATTTCATCAAAAAATTTATTTTTAAATTTTAATCCCAAATTTTAATCCTTTTGTTGATAGGAAAAACTAGACTTGCTCAAAACCCAAGGGAGTTTTGATGATTTTATAATAAGTTGAAAGAGGCTTTAGACCCCAACATGATCGATCTACAATCCTACCATTTGAATAGGAGGATGAAAAAAGATCTAAAAAAACCAAGTCTCCTTTCCTACCATCTAAACAATACCTTATAAAAACTGTTCGAATATTTTTGGGGGACAAGTGTCCATCTAACCATTGTATTTTTCCTTTTAAATGCTAAAAATTTTAGGCAACAAAAAGGGTTGAAAAACTATGATTTACTTAAATTGTCAAATGGGGTCTAAGAATCAAACGAAAAAAAAAACATTATTTTTTCTACAACCTATTAAAATAGTTTTTAAAAAGCTATAAAATATTTTTATAGAAAAAAAAAAAAACATAAATAAAAAAAATTTAATAAAAATTTTTTACAATTTAAAAAAAAAATTATATAATTAATTAAAATAAATTAGCATAAGTTGTTAAGTTAATAAAAAAAAAACTAAAATATAAATAATAATACCAATATAAAATGATTTAACTTAAATTATAATAAAAAAAATAAAATGATAAAAAAAAAAAACCAAAAACCCCCTTTACATCATAAAAAGTCAAAAAAACGACAACCTTTTTCACCATCATCATCATTTTTGTCACTTCATTATAAAACCCCTCATTATTGTAAAATTAAAATATTACCTTATATTATAATTTCAATCATTTAAAAGAACAAATATATTCATATTTTGTAAAAGTTTTTAAATTTTTATTTTCAAATTTTTAAAACCAATTTGACTAAAATATATGGGAAATTTAAAAACTCGCTTAAAAAAAATAAAGATTTTACTGATTTATGTTAGACTTGTGATTTTACTCAAGTTTATATGGAAAAAAATTTTACTTGAGTCAAATCGGAAGGTCTTTCAAAATCGCAAAAAATCATAAAACCCTATGGGTGAATTTTTGTTTTTAAAACATGCCAAAAAATATTTAATGTTGATTTTGTCCCTTTTAGTTATTTTATGTTTAATTTTAATTATGAAGATGTCATTTGCCCAAAAAGAAAACCATAAAAAGCTTTTTTTTTCTTTGTATTAAAGTGATTTCCCAACTTTTTTTAAAACCTCTTTTATGAATTTTATTTTATGAGATGAATTTTTTAAATTTGTTCTTTTGTTCTTATTGATTTTTATGATTGGGAAAAAAACCTTGTTTTTAAAAGACTTGTGCAAAATTTGAATCCTTTAAAATGATTTTTTTCTTTGTTTTGAGTCCTATTATCTTTTGAATTAATTGAATCAATTTGTTTATTAAATATTGAGTTCTATATATAAAACCCATTGTTATACCCTCATTTATTGTTTCATAAACACTAAAAACATAAAAAAAAATTTTTCTTTACTTATATAAACCCATAAAAAACCCTAATATTCCATCTTTTATGTTGCTACATTTCAAAGATTGTAACTTTTATCCCCCTCTTAATATAGGAAAATGATAAGTCTATGGCTCAAAATTTCCCTTTAATATTCAATTTTTTTAAGCTAAAAGGTTTGTGTCAAATACTATAAGGTCACCTAATTTTTTAGGTTTTGGGATTTTCGACCAGGATCTTAGGGGGAGTTGTCAACCTTGACTAAGGGGCAAGTAACAGGGTTTAAAAGGTGACCCAATTGCCCTTTGGGTAGGGTTCAACTACCTCTTTTTTTTAAGGCTTGGGTTTCAGTTTAGGTTTTGCCTTTGGGTTGTGCCCTTTTTTTCACCACCCTTCTATAAAAATGCCCTAGGAAAAAAAAAATAATAATAACCAAGCAAATACACATTGTTACCCTTTTTTTTATCATTTAGCAAAAAAAAAAATTCCAATTTATTTTTAGTATCTTCAAGTTGCTTAAAAAAAATAATATCAATTCTTTATGAAACCCAGGAGACACTTTTTCTTAAGATCAAAATCTTTTTTCCCCACCCAAAACATGCAATTCCCGTTTTGAGACCCTACATTAAGCTCATTTTTCCCCTCTTTTTGGTATGTGATCCAAATTTTATTCTGTTACCATTAAACCTAGGGGTTTTTGGAAGCTTCCTAGAAGTCAATTTTAGGATACCCCGTACCCCCCTTAAAAAACCTCTTTTCTAAATCATGTAAAATGGCACAAGCTTCTACCCCTTGGTTCCCCCCGAATCTTTGCATTTAATTTGTGAAAACCCCAAAAAATTTTCAACAAGATCTTAAAAAAAAAAAAAGATTGAAGAAAAAAATTATGTTGTTTTTAATTTTAATATGAAAACTAATTTCAAAATTTTCAAAATTTTAAATTTTTGGAAATATTTTTTTGAATAAACATTATTAAATTATATTACTTATGTAATTAAAATTAAAGAGAATAAAAAAAATACACAAAAAGTGTGGGACTTACTTATATTTATCATAATTATTTCTAGGAAAATATAAAAAAGGGTACACTATAAATCATAAAAAAAAATTTTTTAATAGTAAGAATGGAAATTCCTTTGGGTTTTGATATTAAAAAAATGTTAATATAGTATCTATATTTTTAAAAAAACCCCTTAAAAAAAGAAAAAAAGGGGGGGATATAGTAAATAGGTATATCCCCCATGTAGAATGGTAATATAAATATTCTAAAAATTTTAGATAACTCTTGAACAAATTTTAAAAAGTAACAAAAACATGCACAATGATTAAATTGAAAATTTTATTTCTTTAAAATTAAAAAAATCAAAACAATAAAAAATAGTTTAAAAAAAATTAGGAAAGACGGGGGCAACAACAAAAATTTGGTTTGATTTATGTTGTAATTGAAGATTCAAAATTGACATGAAATATTTAACAATGTAAAATTTTCAAAAGCCCAAGTGTTTGTATTGTTTTTAAAAAATGGAATAGGATGCCATTAGGGGGGGTTTGGGATGATTTTTTAAACCCACCCCAAAACCTATTTTTGTAGGATTTCCTAAAAACTTGCCCAAAAATTTTTTTGGGGTTTTTTACCCCGCCCCTAAAAAAACCCCCCCTTATGGGTTTCTTAAATCTTAAAACCCTTTCCTACTTGCAGGGCCACAAAATCTTTTTTTTTTTTTTCAAATAGCTCTTGTGAATTTTTGGCTAATTTCACACAATAACAAATGATTTGGTTTTTCAATCATTTTACTCATTTTCCTTTGTGATACAAATGTCTTTCAAAAAATTTTAAAAAGTGAAAGTTAATTCTAAAATTTATGAAAAAATTAAAAAAAGCTTTTTCTAAAAGGCTCTTTAAAAGTTTAAAAAAATGATTTTTTTTTTTAATTATTTTTTTTTATTTATTTATGTATAATATAAATTTTGGTAATATGTAAATTTTTTATATATTTATTTATATATATTAATTTTTTTTAATTGGTTTAAAGTTTCCATTGGGGTTTTTTTTTTTTATTTTTAAAAAAATTCCCAAAAACTTTTAGGTTTTAAAACCACCCCCAAAACCACCCCTTTTTTTATCGGACGGGAGTTAGGTACTCTTTAATAACTCACTGATGGTTCTCTAAAGGGTTATAAGAATTTTTTGATTGAAAGGGAAAAATGAAAATAAAAAAAAAAGAAAAAAAGAAAATAAATAACAACTATAGCTTCAAACCAAAGAGAAAAAAAAATCTAAAAAGGTTTGAGGGGAAATAAATTATTACAAAAAGTAACTTTTTTAAAATATTAAACTTTTGTATTTGAAACTTAAGTGAATAAAGTTCTTAATACTTTAACATAGAGAAAAAGCTTTTATGTAGATTATAGTAATTAAACTCGTTGGAAATTTTAAAATAGGACTTAATTTTTGAATAAACGATAAAAGTTTAAATAAAGAAAAAAAAAAATCAAAAAATTTTTTTGTCGTAACCAAAACAATAAAATAAGCTAACCCTTTTACTTAAAGGCTACTTTCAAAAAACCTTAAAGTTAATTCCAAAAATTTGTGGATTCTTAAAAATTAAAACCTAAAATTTTAACCCCAAAAAAAATGTTCAAAAATCCTAATTTTTTTCAGCGATGTAAGGGAAAAATAATATACAAGGGGGAAAAATAATTTTCTTTCCCTTAACAAGGCAATGCGGGGGAAAAGTAAGTCAAGGCAATGACGCCCGTTCCTACTGCGACCCCCCCCCCTTACTTTATATTTGCCCAAATTTTAATCCCTTGTTTTAAAGGGGAAGGGGGAAGGACAAGCCCCTTTGTCTATGCAGCCCCCTAAATCCGGGAAATAAAACCCCCCATACTCTTTTTTATTAAACACATTTGTCCTCTCTCATGAAACTTCGGCTGAGTTGCCCTTTTCTTTTAGAACAACACAACAAA
Organism: Laguncularia racemosa; assembly: GCA_037954665.1. NCBI lineage: Eukaryota > Viridiplantae > Streptophyta > Magnoliopsida > Myrtales > Combretaceae > Laguncularia > Laguncularia racemosa. The sequence continues at coordinate 32,175 of JBBMOL010001419.1, read as the reverse complement.
AAAATGTTGCTCATTCTTTTTCCCCCTTTATTCCCCAAAAAACTTTAATAGACCCATAGGGAAGGGGGCCCCCCTCCTTAAAAGTCCAATCGTTTTTTTTTAAAAACTTTACTGGTAGCCCTTAAATGCCAAAATAGCCTTCGTGTTAAGTAATTTTTTTCTTTTTTAGCCAAAATTTTACAGGGGATGTTTTCTAGTTTTCTTCTTCATTTTAGAGTTTTTTAGGGGTTCTAAAGTTTTTTATCATTTTTTACTTGTTGGCATTTTATTCATGATTCTATTATTTTCTACCCTGATTAAAAGGTATAGCTTTTTAATTTGTGTTCTTGGTTGTTTTTTTTACGAGGGTGTGGATGTGAAAGATTTTGGAAAACTTTGGACTTCGATTTCTAGAAGCAATTCCCGAATCGGAATTTTTAGGGTATCAAAAGTGATAACCCTTTTTTTAAGTTTTCCCTTTTATTTTATCTTTTAAGGTTTGTTATAGAAAACTGTTGTATATATTTTAATTTTTATTTGGTTTTATATTTGGTATATCTTTTGTTTAATAAAATTAAAAAAACCTAGTCATCTAAATTCCTAGAAAATCTTTAGGGCCTTTTGTTTTATATTATTATGTAGCTTTTTTTTCCTTAGCTGTATCACCTCTTTTTTTTCCTTTTTTATTTTCCCCATGGGAATGTTGTGTCCTTTGTAAAGTTTTTTGCCCATATGGTTATAGTTTGACTAAGCAAAGTTCCCCCCACTGACAAAACCTTATCAGTCCCTTTTTTATTCTAATGCTTTTTATCATGTTTGGGAAATTTTTAAATTTGTCTTTTAAAAATCGAAGAATTTCACCCCCATTTTGATTCATTATCAAAATGGGGTTCCACTATGGAAATATTCTGCACATAGTTTGGGGAAACTTTGTGGAACCTTACCATACATGTTAAAAGGTGTCATATGAGAACTAGTATGGAAACTAGTATTAAAAAATTTTCTGCGAAGGCAAAAACTTAAGTATTAGTTGAATTGTCCATCATAAATGACCGTAAAAAAGTTCCAAGCAATGATTTACCACCCCAAAAATGTTATTTGTTTTTAGGACGAAAACTAAACTCATCTGCAAAGTGTTCCACTCAATTTGAAAAAATTTTTTGCAAAAATGACTTTCAAAAAAATTTGTCCCCTTTTCAAATACAATTAACTTAGAATTCCATGCTATTTGGGGCACATTTCCACAAATAACTTTGCAACAATAATGGGAATAAAAAGCTAGTAATGATCCAAAATAATATATTTTTTAAACCTATCTATCACAATAGTTTTACGGGGTATCCCTAAAAATGGGTAGACAGTAATAAAATTTATTGAAAACATCCTCAAAAACTTGTTGTGGAGAAAAAGTAATGGTTTAAAGCAAACCCACAAGGGACATGGTTCAAGTACTTGATTTGTTGGCATGCGTGACATTGCTTCACAAACTGTTTTACTTCCTTCCTTATGCTTGACAAGAAAAAAAAGCACTACTAATTCGTTTGAATGTTTTCAAAGCCTTTATGGACATCCTAAAGGTATAGCATGGAATTCCAAAATGATAGTAGATTTTAAAGAGATGGGGTTAAAACCCAAAAATAAAATTATCTAAATATAATAAACCATCTCTTTTCTTAATTTAGCCATGATAAAGGTTGTCCCTTCTGACAACGTTTCATCCATTCTATCCATTTTGAAATTTGTCTCATACTCTCTCTTCAACTAAGTAACAAAATCAAAAGAGGGAAATATATAGCATGGAAATGGGAGCCCTCTCCACATTGTCTAAATAAAGGATCCACAACTTTATTAGTTGCACTTAACTTGTATTCAATGACATAATCAAAACCCAACAACTTTACTAAATTTGTTGTTGTTCACGAGTTTGAATGGTTTAGGTCATAATATCTTTGAGATTCTTATGATTTATTCAAATGAAAAAAATGTTGCCCCAATAAGTATTGATACTATTCTTTACTGCTTCCATCCCTTACTAAGCACTCTGCTTTTGTAAAAATTTCCCTTTCTATAAAATGAAAATTTAATGAGATTTCTTGTATAAAATGGCCCATATTCCTAACCAAAAGCATCCATCTCCACAATAAATATATTGGAAATTTTGGTAAAGCCAGGGAAATGGTGCTTTCACCAAAGCTTCCTTTAACTTCTAAAATGTTTCTCTCAGCACCCGGGTGTCTAGAAAAATAAATCTTTATTGAAAAAAATTAGTTAAAGGAGTAGCGACACTAGCATAATTCTAAACAAATATGTAATAATAGTCAGTTAAGCCTAAGAATCCCATAATTACTTAAAGAAACGGGTTGAGGGCCCTTGTTGAATAGTCGTGATCTTCTGTGGATCCGAACTAACTCCTATAGCCAACACTATATGCTTTTAAATAATCAATAATAGATTGAGCAAAAGAAACACTTATTCTTCTTCACATTTAAAAAGTATGAGTTCGCAAACAATTCAAAAAGTGCTCCAAATGTACTACATTTTTCATCAAAAAGATTTACCCTAAATTGGTATATCATTAAAAAAAAAAAAAAAAATGATAAACTTATGAAAATAAGGATGGGAAAATAGTGTTCATGATTTCTTAAAATGTTGAAGGAGCATTTGAAATTCTTTTTAGACTCTTTGGTATTCCGTTATTATTATGTAACTCTGTCTTCTTAGCTGTATCACACACTCTCTTCTTCCTTTTCATTCCCTCCCTCATAGCACATGTCGTGCTTTGACTCCATTATTGCTGCATGCAACCTCTTCTTTTTCCATTCGCATTAAACACGAGCAGCCCGTATTTTCACAACCAGGAGCATAGCACCTGTAAGCAACACCAACTCCAGCCTTCTTGACCTCTTTTTCCCCCATCCTTTTCTTCATAGCGCGCGTCTGTTTTACGACCAGGAAACAGAACATGGGCTGTCTCTCCTTTGTCGTCATCTTCTCGATACACGAAAAACTGAGCAACACTAGCTACATTTCCAACCGCAGACTCGAACTCTTACGACACGCTACAATGCAACTTGGCAAGATGAGTGATTAAGCTGACGTTGACCATCCTTTCCTTATCGAGTTGCGGGTGTGCCCTATTTTGGAACCACAGAATTTCAAAGGCCATTTGGAACTCCTCCCTCTCACCATCTTTTAAGCCACAACTCATTTTTGTTCCATTTTCAAATCCTTATACAGCGCCAAAGATAAAAAAGTTCCATCACATCAACAACTCCAAAAGGTAATAACGTGACTCATTCAATGGATAGACTTGGTGTAAATTCGAAACTTGAGATTAAAATAAACATGTGCCCATGCATGTTCAAGTGTTAAAACCATTAGGACCAAGAGATCCTTTATATGACGAACGTGTTATGGGAATGCAAGCCAGCAAAGAGATCATTAGATTTAAGAAAAGAAATAATGAAAATAAGAAAAATACATATATGCATGCTCTGTAGTGGAGCTTGTGGAGAGGTAGGGTGTAAGTTCAATTTTTATTTTTATTTATTTTTTATTTTTTTGGTGTTATGATACATGTGCATATTTACATATAGTTGCTGAGATATGCTGTAGGAAGGCAGCAACTTTAATACTCATTATTTTTAACAAATTTAAAATGTAATAGAATAATTAAAATATAATTAAGCAAAAAGGAGTAGTGTATATATCCCAACACCTACGATGAGATAATAGTGGAATAGGCAATTAGTCATGCACCTTGTACTGCATGTTACCTGCTGATTAGTTACTATATCTTGTTAAGTACTATATAATAAATAGGAGTGGAAAAGAACAGTTATATAACAGATATACCTATACAAGAATATGCAGAGACATTCTGGAAAGTAGTGTTAGGTATTTGAATTCTCTTATTGATGTAAATTTTATTTAAAACCTCAATGTATGCTCTTAAGGCTATCGACAAAAAATTATTTAAAACTTCGAGGTGTACTCTTAAGGTTTGCCAATGGTAATTTTATCAAAATTGATGCCATTGGGGCAAAGTTGTTAAAACATCTCTTGATTGAAGCTTATGTGGCATTATGATTGATTGGTTAAAGGTAGATGCCTTAGTGGTGGGATCACTTCGTTTGGCCCTTGAGCCATTATGATTGATTGATAGTAGATGCTCTGATGCAAGATTCACCTGGATTGATCCTAGGTGGAATTTCTTTAATTGGTGATAGTTTAAGCGTGATAATTAGGCCCCAATTAAGGGAAGATGTTGCCATATAGTTAAGTATGGAGGACAATTGATATATAGACGATGCAATTCTACACCTTCCATGGTTTCATACTCCCATGAATGTGTTCTTTGCATTCATCATGCATGCATTTATGTCATATGTGTTTAAGTTATGCTAATTAATACTTGATAAATGCTTAAACAATAGTTGTAAAGAACAAACTCACTTAGCAAAGGTTTACTCACTCCCCAATAGTCTTTCTTGTAAGTTACTTTAAAGCTAGAATGAGACAAGATTAAAGGGACAAGTGTTCCAAATGCAAGTATTAAAGGATAGGAGTAGAGTTAGTTTATATTCGAATGAAATTTAGATTAAGAGATAAAATATTAAAATATGCATTTTTCTTTTATTTGAAATCTTCATCTCTTCAAAGCTTGTTTGTCTTTTGTTTTTCAAGCTTTGGCTATTCAATTTCACAGTTTGGTAAGGGATATCGATTTTCTACGATTTTGGTAAATTGTGGTTTATTAGTTTCCATTGTTGGAATGGTGGAAGTATGGTCCTATTTTTAGGAACCACAAACCACAACTTCCACTAACTACAATTCCATGTTCCCACTATCCACTTAATCCTAATCAACCATATTACCCACTAAACCCATTAGCATAAATTTTAGGAAACTTTGATGGAAAATTTCTCTATAAATAGCTATTGGATTCAAGGTCCCAGAGCAAAAAAAAATTTCTAAAAAAACAAATTACCATCTTGTGAGTTTTTTGAATGCTCTAAAGATTTTGAAGTTCCGGGACTTGACGGTTTGTTCCTCTTCGTATTAAGAAATGGCAAGAAGTTAGTGATTTCCCTATTTCCGCGGGCATTTTCTGTGTTGTATTTAAGTTACGGCTTTCTTTTGGTATCAAGCCGTAATTAAACCTTTGCCTGCGATTTCGAAAAATTAATTTTCTTTTTTTTTCCAATTTAATTTTAATTTAAATTGGTTTTGATAAATTTTTATCAAATTTTGTTTACTTTATTTGTATCAATTTTTCTAGAGAAAATTAATTTTTTAAATTAGAGTTTTATGGTGCAAATTAATTTTTTTATTAATTTTGTACTTAATTTTACTCAATTTTCAAGTATAATAATTGAGTAATAATGTTGGATTTTATTTGCCAACATCAAGTATTATCCTTTTTTTTTAAATAAAAATTTATGACATGTTAAATTGGAAATAAAATTATTTAGTATTTTTCTTAAATAATTTTTTTTTGAAATTTAATAGTCAATTTTATTTAACATTTTCACTTACAGTTTTGTGAAAAACTTTTGTGGATTTTTTTTTGTATTAAATTCTGTATTTATTTTAAATAATTTGGGTGTATATATAAATTTATGGTTTATATACACTAGCTTGTTAATTATTTAAAATATCGTTAATGAAATTGCATTAGGATTTTGCAATTTTAGTATTTGTTCAAGGTGCTTAAATTGGTATGTGATTGTATGTATGTTTCGAATTTATTATGCATGCAATTAATTGTTCATGTTTAAGTACATTTAGAGTTATTGCATGATGTTTAGAAATAGCAATTATTGTTGTCTTGTGATTAAATAATTCTAATAAATTTTGGCGTAGCCACAACACCCTTATTTAGATTGGATTATTTATTAGAAATCACATTTATTTATTATAGACATTAAATAACTTCATAAAACATTAAGTAAAAGTCTAAATTGAGTCAAATTAATTTTGTCTAAGGAGACATTATCGTGGGACAAATGTGACCCCCCACGTCTTTCCTAGGAATTCGTTCGAATTCTGTCTAAGGAGGCTGGATTTTAAGGGGGACCTTTTGTTTAACCTACGCGTTTTTCCTGGAAATTTATCTGATCTCAAGTGATAAAAATAATTTGTTTGTTGAGGTTTACCCAAAAAGCAGCCTCTATTGAACGAAGTTATTTATACGGTATACATAAGAAATGTTTAGACTTTACATTTATTTTGTTTGATGATCCATAAAGCATTGAGGTATAGCCACAGCAGCCTTATTAAGGACGGATCTCATAAAGTGATTATGAAGTAAAAGAAATATAATGTCTATTATAAGGAATGAATCTTATTGAATTAAAAATTTAGCCCACAGGCAATTTTTATGTCGCTAGATTCATTATTGCATGATTTGCTTTGGGTAAATTATGATTTATGTTATAGTCCAAATTAAGAATTAAGCCATTTTTTTTGTTTGCAGCTATCAACCTTTGACTGATACTAAAGTAGAAATCCCTATTTTTAACAAGTGAAAACTTTAAGACTTGGAGAGATAAAAATACTTCTTCTTTTGGGGGTGTTTGGACATTGACTATGCCACTATTAAGGATGAGCCACTTCTGAGTGAAGAAAGCACTCAAGCTAAGTTTGATCTTCATGAGAAATGGGAACGGTCTAACCGACTTAGTATCATGTTCATTAAGAGCAAACTCACTGCGGATGTCCGGGGCCCCAGTGGATCAATATAAAAATGTCAAAGAGTTGCTAGATGCCCTTGAAAGGCAATTTAAGACTTCTAAGAAAGTCTCTAGCTAGCCCCCCTGTTTTATGAAGTTCACATCTGCTAAGTTGACTTCTATGAAAGGCGTTAGAGAACACATCACAAAATGCGTGATTAGCAAATCGCTTGAAGGCTCTAGAGTTTGAGATGTCGGATGCTTTCTAGTGCATTTTATTCTGACGACCCTTCCATTACAGTATGGACCTTTTAAGATCTCTTACACACACATAAGGACAAATGGACAATAGATGATCTTTTGGGACCATGTGTGAAGAAGAGGAACCCCGATTAACTCTGGAGATGGGAGAAAATGCAATGATGGTTACTCAAGGAAAGAAAACCGGCAAAGTCAAGGAAAAGGGGAAAGGGTAAAATCCAACCCAATGCTGACATCAAAAGAGTCCAAGTGTTTTTTTCTGTAAAAAGAAGGATTACATAAAGAAAGACTGTGTCAAGCATAAAAAATTGGTTGAAAAGAAAGGTAACTTAGCCCTCATATGTGTTTTGAGTCTACATGGTTGATGTGAATTGTAACACATGGTGGATTGATTCTGGATCTACGATCCATTTTTCCCAAATTTCCCATGCAGGGTATACAAAACCTGCGGAAACCAGTTGGGGAGCTGAGCGAATTTATCTATTCTGGAAACAAGATAGAATCGCATGTGGAAGCTATTGGACATGCATATTAGAAACTTAAGAGTGGCTTTAATTTAATTCTTGAAAATACCTTTTATGTTCCTAGTTTTTCTAGGAATTTGTTTTCAGTTTCAAAACTTGTACCTTGGGGAATTTACTTTTAACTTTTCAAACAATGGTTTTGATTTTTTTTTAAATAAATCCAATCATATTGGTGATGGTTCTTCAGTGGATGGTCTTTATTTATTAAATTTACATAATAATGCTACTCATGATGCTATGCATGTACAAGCTGGTAACTAAACGATGTGTTATGAATGGGGATTCTTTTACCTTAATGGCACCGTAGATTAGGTCATATCTCTATAGAGAGAGTTAAAAGATTGGTGAATGATGTATACTAGTCATTTAGATTTCACTGATTTTGGTACTTGTATAGACTGCATAAAGGGAAAGCAGACTAACAAGTCAAAGAAAGGTGCCAAAAGGAGTTCGGCTATATTAGAAATTATCCATTCTGATATTTTTGTCCAGATATGGAAAATCAAGGTCGGAAATACTTTATCACATTTATAGATGATTACTCACGATACATGTATCTCTACATGCTTTATCATAAAAGTGAAGCCTTGGAAGCCTTTAAGGTTTTCAAAGCTGAAGTAGAGAAACAATACGGTAAGCAAATCAAGATTGTGAGAACCGATAGAGGTGGTTTAGTATTAAAGGGAGATACACTGAAGATGGACAAGCACCGGGTCCTTTTGCTAAGTTTCTTCAAGATAACGGTTATAGTTTCCTAATACACCATGCCAGGTTCACCTGATCAGAATGGTGTTGCGGAAAGAAGAAACCGAACATTAATGGAAATGGTTTCGAAGTATGTTTAGTAGCTCTAAACTGCCTAAATCCTTATGGATTGAAGCATTAAAGACGGCTACGTATATATTAAATAGAGTTCCAACCAAGGATGTTTCTAAAACACCATTTGAGTTGTTCAAAGGTTGGGGAAAACCCAGTTTGCGTCATATGCGTTTGGGGGGTGCCCGTCTGAAGTTAGAGTTTACAACCCCCAAGAAAAGAAACTGGATCCTCGGACTATAAGTGGGTTTTTTCATTGGATAATGTCGAAAAGTCCAAAGGATACAGATTTTATTGTCCATCTCACACTACTAGGAAATTTTGGAATCAAGAAAAGCAAAATTTTTTGAATATGACTCAATAAGTGGGAGTGATCTATCTCAAGACATAGTTATGAGCAAGATCTACCTTCCACATCAGGTGAGAGATTGGTTGTTGTTCACAACACTCCTCGAGTTCAAATAGGTGTTGAACAACCAACAATGAAAATCCACAAATTGCTGAGGAAATTTATAGTAGATCAAAATCAAGAAATGATTGAGCAACATGATTTCCCCAAGAAAATGTTGTCCCAATTTAAAGGGGATCTACTAGAGAAAGGAGATCAGCAAACCCTAGTGATTTTTATTGTGTATTTACAAGAATCTGATACAATATTGGAGCTGAAAATGATCCTGAGTCTTTCAAGGGGAAAGCTAGAATTGTGAGAGTCAAATTTTTTGGTATAATGCTATGTTAGATGAGATGAATTCTATGAAGAGTAATGAAATCTGGGATCTTATCCCGTGCCCAAGCGTGTAAAAGCCATAGGTAATAAATGGGTCTTTAAAACTAAAGAGACTCATTGGGCAACATTGAAAGATATAAGGCTAGACTTGTTGCTAAAGGGGTTTACTCAACGTGAAGGAATTGATTACACAAGACCTTCAGTCCCCGTATCCAGGAAAGACTCCTTACGCATATATTTTGCATTAGTAGCTCAATTTGATCTTGAGTTACAACAAATGGATGTGAAAACAGCTTTCCTAAATGGTAATCTAGTGGAAGAGGTTTATATGAAAAAACCTGAAGGATTTTCCTCTAGCGATGGTGATTTACTTGGTTTGCAAGCTAAAGAAAACCATTTATGGATTAAAACAAGCCTCCCGTCAAATGGTATTTAAAATTTCTTGATGTTATCTCTTCATTTGGTTTCGTTGAGAATATCATGGATCAATGTATATACAAAAAGGTTAGTGGGGGTAAGATTTGTTTTCTTATCCTATATGTGGATGATATCCTACTTGCATCAAAAGATAAGGGTATGTTACATGAGGTGAAACAATTTTTTTCTAAAAATTTTGATATGAAGGATATGGGTGATGCATCTCATGTCATTGGGAGTAAGATTCATCGAGATAGACATAGAGGAATCTTGATCTATCCAAGAAAAATATTTAACAAAATTTTAGAAAGATTTCGGATGAAAAAATTGTTCACCTAGCATTGCTCCTATCATGAAGGGTGATAAGCTCCATTTGGACCAATGCCCTAAAAACGAGTTTAAAAGAGAGCAAATGAAGAACATTCCTTATGCTTCAGCTGTTGGAAGCTTAATGTATGCTCAGGTTTGTACTAGACCTGACATTGCATTTGCTGTTGGAATGTTAGGAAGATATCAGTCAAATCCCGGGGCTTGACCACTGGAAAGCTGCAAAGAAAGTCTTGAGATATCTTCAAGGGACAAAAGATTACATGCTTATGTACAAACGGGGCAATGAAATTTTGGAAGTAATTGGCTACTCTGATTCAGACTTCGCCGGATGCGTTGATTTTCGAAAAATCAACATCAGGTTACATTTTCATGTTAGCCGGTGGAGCCATTTCATGGAGAAGTGCTAAGCAGACTTTAACTGCTACTTCTACTATGGAAGCTGAGTTCGTTTCGTGTTTTGAGGCTACCTCACAAGGTATATGGTGAAGAGTTCATCGAAGGGCTTAGACTTGTGGTTTTATATCTAAAACCACTGAGGATGTATTGTGACAATTTAACTGCAGTCTTTTTGGCTAAAAATAATAAGAGTGGAAGTCGAAGCAAACTATCGACATAAAAATATTTGGCTATAAGGGAACGTGTTAAAGATAAGAAATTGGTCATTTTAGTATATTAACACAGAGCTGATGTTAGCCGATCCTTTGACAAAGGCATGCCACCACAAAGATTTAAGGATCATGTTGTCAGTAGGGACTTGGTTCCATTATGTTTAGTGAAATTCTATAGAGTAGATATTTCTCATATTTGTTGTGCACATTTTGTTTATTTAGAGAAATATCAATAAAGTTTGGACCTAGAATAAACGTTGGGTTTATTCATTAAGCTGTGGGAAAGAGGTTTGAAAACTTGATACATTGTAATACATGGAAGATACTACTCGAGTAATAAAGGGAAAATATCGCCATGATTCGTGTATTGTGTTTTCTTAAAGTATAAGGATTTGTGGTATTAAAGTAAAATATACGGACCCAAATGGGAGAATTTGGGTATGGTGGAAGTATGGTCCTATTTTTTAGGAACCACAAACCACAACTTCCACTAACTACAATTCCCATGTTCCCCCTACCACTTAATCCTAATTAACCATATTACCCACTAACCCATTAGCATGATTTTAGGAAACTTTGATGGAAAGTTTCTCTATAAATAGCTATTAGATTCAAGGCCAGAGCATAAAAAAATTCTATTAAAAACACATTACTATCTTGTGAGATTTTTGAATGCTCTGAAGATCTTTAAGGTTCCGGGACTTGACGGTTTTGTTTCCTCTCCGTATTAAGCAATGGCAAGAAGTTAGTGATTTCCCTATTTCCGCTGCATTTTCTTGTATTTGTATTTAAGTTACGGCTTTCATCCATAATTATCAATATATGTATTATTAGTTAAGTGAGGAAAGAATGTTTAATTAGAGTTTTTACAATCTTTGGCTTGTAAAGTATTATTCTATTACGAGGACACGTGTGACAACTTTAGAGTTATTTTACTAGGTCCCTTTAGGGTTGTTACATATAATCGAAGCATAGGCTCGCCACTTGTGGGACTTTATTTCATTTTCTAGAACACGAGATATGGACAAGTTGGACCAGTATGATGATTTGGGCTATGACATGTAATATGGAAGTAAAGAAGATGTTATGGCTCTATGAATTATGATGACCACAGACTGATGGATGTGATAACAAATGTTGTCTTATTACTTTAGGATTGTGTTGAACATAATCAGTATGTTCGATGTTGTTTTAGATTTTCTTTTCAGTTTTAGTAATTGAATTTGGTTTTTTTTTTTTTTTTTTTTTGTGGTTTCGAGTTAAACTCATAGGAGCCACTCTTTACGTACTAAACACTTGATGAATCCTTAATGTGTGATTTGCTAGATGTTATATATATGATTGTGATATTAGTCTTAATATATCCATGCGGAAATATGGTGATGTGGAAAAAATATTGCATCCTACGTTGTAGGGCTTATCAACTGGAGCACCAATACGGCTAAGAGAGTTTTTAAGGCTTTTCTAGATGTGTTTGAGGATATAATGGTGATTGAACGAACAGAGCTAAAAGAATTCAAAGATAATCACAATGGTGCAGTGAGGAATCTAACGCTTTATGACGCACCTTAACAATGCATCTGACGGGCATGTCGCTTTTTGCATTTTTGTTTTTTGAATTGACATGCCTATGTTGAAGCGTGTCAGGGCGCGTATAACAGGGTGTCCTATAAAAGAAAATATTACATAATTTTGTATACTTAAGAGTGTCCATGCGTCATAGCCATTAACAAAAGACTTTGAAAATTACAGTTTTGTGGTAAATCAAAAACCAATGTAAATGGTCTATTAATTACAATCATTTCGAAGCTATACTATCTAACATATCATCCACTTAGTTGGCGAAACTGAATAGAGTAGGAATATAATTATAATTTCTTTTGAATTAAAAAAAAGTAGTAATAGAAATATAATTTAAAAAACCATTATAGTCTAGCCCCAGTCCATGCTTGACTACTGTGCTACAATCTTATGGATAGAGTATGGAAATATAAAGAATAAACTGAGCAATAGCTAATATATTGATATTAAGATGGATTGCGATTCCTCACCAACAGCAATTGAACTTCTATATAGAATAGCTGTTTTAGAAATCACATGCACTAATAGCTTATAAGGGAAGAATGAATATTCCATTCCACTAAAAGTCAAACAATCTAAACATGTACACATTATGGCGAATTAAAAGACAATATAGTTGATCAAGTAATTAAATCATTCAGGCAAATTGAGAAACTTTTATGCTGCCAAGGGTTTTGCACTTTAATGACATAAATGTTAATTTTCCAGGAGGACTAAGTTCGATTGCCTTTCCAAGCAAATTGTAATATGCATAATAGTTGGAGAAAGAAAAGTTATATGATCAAAAGGTATACTAATTAAAAGTTTTTCTAAATTCACCATTCTACTGAAACATAGATCCATCTATAAGATTATGGTGCGTTGCAACATCGTATATATTCTTATATCAAAATTTTTTAAACTTACACTTATATGTGCATAATATGATATAATACCTCTTTATGCATGTATAATGGAAACCGAATTACATTTTAGGTAATTCATCCTTGTTAATTTAGCCATTCAATGTCCTACAAGGGATGTATATATTTACATCATAATTTGGGTAAACTACCCCAACCTTATATGCAAAACTGTGAAATTGCATGCACTTGTACCTTCAACTTTTAAAATCATGCACTCAGTCCCTCCCAAACATATTATATTAATAAAAGAAAAAGAAACTAAAAGGAAATAAGTTAATATAAGCGAGAGAAATTTCAAAAACAAGAATAAAAAACCAAAAATTGAAGAATCCAGATCAAAACTCCACGCATAAAGTCTAGCCACTATTGTTAGCTATTCACCAGTCACCACCACCATTATGCCCAGACTGGCAGCAACTATGGCCACCTCTTCCCCCCTTCCCTTTCTCTCTCTCTCTCTCTCTCTCCCCCCCATCAAATGGTTGCATTATTACCTTCCTTAATGGCAACTAGGTACGGTCGTGAAGGTTTCAATGTGCATGCCAGCTTTATCAAGCTTGAGGACAGCATGGCTTCTACCATTAAGACAGCATGTTGCTTTTAGTTTTAATGTTTATAAACGTTTGCAAATAAGTTTATTATTATTTTTTCCTTTATAAATTATACATAACACAATTTTATTGCATATTTTCAATTTTAGTTTTAAATGTTTATTTATTATTTATTTTGCATTAGAGTCCTCAATTTCTATAAGCAATCGTAAACAAGTCCTTTTAACGATAACTTTTTCATTAGAGATTGATATATGATACAATTCAGTTGGTCTACTAATTATATAAAATAAATAATAGAATAAAATTACATAAATTAAATAAAATTAATTAAAAAAATGGAAAAAGTAAAAAAAAATGTAAAACAAATAGAAAATAAATATATATATAATATATATATATACACACACATCAATGTATATAAATATTTATATATATACATATATATATAATATTTGAATAAATTAATAAAAAATTAAAAAAATTAGAAGATTAATTAAAAAAGAAAGAAAAAAGAGATGGCTAGAATTTTTTTTATTTTTCCATAATATTTATTTTTATTTTTTATTAATTTACTCAAATACTAATATAATTATGTATATATATTATATATTGATATATATATTAATTTTATTTAATTTTATAATTTTATTGTATTATTTCTTTATAAAATTAACTAATTAAATTGCGCCACATTTTAATTTCTTAACAGAAAAGTTAACACCGCCATTAAAAGGACTTGTTTGCAAATGTTGAGTACTCATATATATATATATATAATAAATGTTTAGAATTGAAATAGAGAATATGGTAGATATAGAAGATTAAATTTGTACTTTTCTCATAAAATGTGGATCAATAAGATGGTACAACATATAATCTTAATGGAAAAACCAATAGGGGACTTATTTTCAAATGTTTGCAAATATTAATGACTAAAATAGAAAAAAAAATTAAACATTGATGATCGAAATAGAAAAGATGCAAATGTTTAAAAAACTACATTTATATTTTTTCTTAATAAATTTAGATTATGATAAATTGTCCCAAGTGAATCTTGGAAGTAGTAAAAGTTTGGCATTTGGTTAAAAAAGACAACAAGACTAAACATTAAACTAAGAGCTCGATCAAATGAAAGATTGTTTGGCCCTTATGAATAAAAATTTGAACCAAATGGAAGTTGTGAGCGGAGGCAAGTACTTTGTTCGAATCACACATACAAAATCCGTACTAAATATTTATTCTTTGGGATGTCTTGTGAAGTCCTGTGAATTAAAAAATTCTTTTGAATTTCACTGGATCTAAACAAGGTCATATGAGAACTAAGAAGAAAATGAAATGACGGGGTGTCTGACATTTCAATGAAGCGTTTTTGCAAGAATCCTCGTGTGCTTGAAACCAAAAGCTTTCGCTCAAAAAAATGTTTTTAAATTGAAGCAATTAAATTTTGTTTCCTTATTACATTTTAATTCTTTTTTTTAATGAATTTACCCTTATTTATTATGAATTTTAAATGCTTTTTCATTCACATAATAGATAATTATTGGACCTTTGATTACTATTGAATCGCAATTTTTGATGATGATTTCAACCAACCACAATATCGTTTTCATCATTTTATTATTCTTAGATTATGGCAAACATGAAAACTATTTAACATGTTGAAAACATTAGTATTCTTAGTAATAACCCGTGTCACAATAGTTAATACCAAACTAATAAGCAACTATTAAATATTTTTAATCACTTAAATTAAAAGTTTCCATATCTATATAGGACATCTTTCATGGAAGTATCACACTATATATCGTTAAATCAATTCTCATGATTGAGGTAATATTGATCTTAGAAATTAATTTCTAGTTTGTTTATTAATCGGTGAATAATATTTGATAAGTAAATCATCCATTTCCTCGTTATATTGTTTCCCGAAAAAATAAAAAAAAAAACACAGGAATTCCCACTTTTATATTGTAAAATCTCTAACGTCTGAATTTCTCAAATCACATCTGCCCTTTGACTGTGTTCATATCTGGTTCCTTGGATTTGGTTCACATGACAAGGTCAAAGAGCTATGCTTTTAAAAGCTAAATACAGAAAGGACCGACAAGAATGGTTTTGTTGTCCTATCTAATGGTCACAAAATACAAGCACTTCTCTACCCTTGAAGATTTTAGCTAGGGTCTAGGAATGGACCGACAAGAATGGTTTTGTTGTCCTATCTAATGGTGAACAAACGAATTTCTGGATCCCAGGAAAGACGACTTCTTGTTAACTATTACAAATGCTTGGATCAATGAAAATTTTGGGATAATGTGAGAATTGGTTTTGAAATTTAAAAAACATTATATTCTAGGAATTCAGTCCTTTGTTGTCTCATGTTGGACACACAAGACATCCAACCGACGTAAAATCATCAAATGAGTCCATCTGGAAATGAAGAGAACACGCCTCAACAAAGTAGGACTTTATTTGGCCGTGCACCACCAGCCTAAAATCAAACTATTTCTATGGAGAGTATGTAACAATAGTCTTCCAACTAGATATCGGGCTGATTTAGAATTGGCTCGGAACCACTGGGTTAAGGGCTACAAGGAGGGGGAATAGGAATGGCCTGGGGGAGGAAGAGCCAGGCCGGTTCCCTTGACCGGTGTTTCAAGGGCCAGTTTGACCCCTAAATCGGCCTTTTGAGTTTTTTTTTTAAATATTTTTTTAATTCCTGTTTTTAATTACATAGTTTTCATATGTTTGAGATTATTTCATATTTATCCGTGTGTAATTTTATTGATTAAATAAAATTATTACAGAAAAAGAGGAGGACATTTGGTCTTACCTTTTGTACATGATAATAATGTAGTGTAAGTAAATAACATAAATAAATAAGGAAATACTACTTCCTTACAAAATATGTCTAACTTTAACTTGGTATAAAAATAATAAGGTAGTACTACTAACCTTACAAAATTATTCACTTATCTAATATTAGGATTCAAACCAGCAGAGTTTTCACCCGATGGAACGAAGTTGCTGAAGTATCATCTTCTTCACTAGACATCTCGTACGACTTTTGTGTGTGACTCTTGCCTTCAACTAATCCTCACGCAAGTCAGCGCCACAACGTTGATGGTGATCGTTGTTGGGACAAGATAAGACCCACCGTGCTGAATACTATTCAACAGTTACCGTTAATGCGGGAGCAGCCAAAACCTGGCGAGCCATGCAAGAGAGTATGGAATACGTCTTCTTATGCCTCCTCCATTATCGAGGATGTTGAAATCCGTGATACTGCTATCACTAAATTCGAAGTGTGTATTGAAGTAATTGTCAAGTTCAGTGTATTCGGTTGACTTGGAACGGTGCCACTTCAACTTTTGAAACATCATTTGTTGCGCAATGAGAGTGAGATCATGGGTGGTGCCATGTGAGCCGAGGGACAGTGAGGGAGTTTGGGACACTTGCCACCAAATGCAGTGCAAAAGTTAGAATACAATTCTTTCGTTACCTGGATTGCTCGACATTAGTTCTTACATGGTGATGACGGCAATAAGTGTCTTCTATGTTAGAAAATGCGTTAACAATGGAATAATATAAATTAAGATATTCTAATAACAAGTCTTTTTTACACCATAGATCTAGAATAGAAGTAACTAGATAAATATGCTGGAATTTGTCTATAATAATACAACCATTTTGCAGCCATATTATTTATAGCCACCTGTAGAAAAGTGTCATATCGGGAATCAAGTAGCACCGACAGTATATTCACCGCATTCATAAGGAAGAGATGAACACTAGCTTGGTATACTTGCGTAAATGTTATAGTACAATCATAAAAAAATTTTAAAACATTCAATATTCTACTATATACATCCTAATCGTGAGGTGTAGTGGAATGTCTAGGACATGCATGGTAGCAAAAGAACATAATGCATCTTTATAAGCAAGTGTGCTTTGTAAAAGTCGATAGATGGAATTCCACCTATGCTGACATCCTTTTTAAATTTTTTAGGTCGTATTCCATTTTCAATACAAAATCTCCGTCATGCCTTATTTACAGAAGGATGGTCAATTAAAAAACATACTAGTTGTCTTATTGAGGACATTTTAAAATCTAAACAATTCATACCATCCTTAATGCAAATATTTAAAATGTAGCAAGCACATTGAATTTGAAAAATGTCTTACTAATGTGGGTTGAATAAGATTGAAGTTCATCAATGGATATCGTGTTAGTCAGCCACATTCTCAAAACCAATTGAGAAAATATTTTTTATCAAACTGTATTCACCTAAAATAATACTTATATATGAAAAATGTTTTGTGCCATATAGCGATCGTTGAAAACCCTTAGAGCTATTAATCTTTTTTGTACCTACTACGCATCGTCTACCTAGTGCATGTAACTCTCATATATGAATCTTCTTATCACGGATTGGTCCATATATCTGTGCAAATGGAAACATGCATCTTAAGAGAATTGAAAAGAGCAGCTAATTCACTCTTACCGTTATGATATAGTTTAACGGTGGTTTTTGGGTTGTAAGTTTGTCAGCTTGGATTCAGCGCTTCTCGGTCATACTCTAACGGTGCGGGGAAGCTACGTGAGTCCATGACAGGTTACACTTTGCTAAGTATTCTACAAGTAAAAACTTATTATCTATTGGCAAAATAGCGAAATAAGCCTCCTCCTTGCGGTCTTACTAACTGTGAAATTTGTTGCTGTGATTTATTTTACCAAACTCTGTAGGGTGTTTCGCTCGCATGTGCCTGTTAAGGGTGCCATACCCTTTCACTTTTTCTACGCATAACTTGATTGGTAGTTGTTGCAATAAGCATGACTGCTATAATCTTTCCTGTAATTTTACGAAAATGTTTAGTAAAAATTTCTTATTAAGTGGTGTTGGTGGCTTACTCGTTGAGCCGGATGGGCTACGTTAGTGCCTTGGAATTTCTTCCTCTGGCACTTCTTGCACATTGTCTTACCATTTTTCCTTTTGCCTCCTCCTTACTGTAAATAGAAGAGAAGAGTATAGAAATGCGAGCATAGAAATTATCTAGCAGTGTAGAAGATGCGAGCACAGCCAATAGAAGAGAAGAGCATACAAATAGAAGATGAGAGTACAAAAATTTTAAGATCAAAGGAAAAGACAAGAGCGAGTGCAATTTTTTATGCATAGGTAATTTTGTTCTTCACACTGCACTATCAATTTATATAACATTCTTGATCCAACAATACACTTAATTTTTTCTACTCCATTGCAACGTTCAAATTTAAAAATTTGAACACTTGCTGCAACCTACACAACAGCTAAGACCTATTCTACACTGCCTACAATCCTATCAACCTATGCAAATTTTTTCTTTAAAATGCACTCCATGCTTTCAAATTCTCTAAGCGCAAATTTTACTGTTTCCAACTTACTCCTCCTTCCACATTTCTCTCCGGTTGTCTTCTCTTTTTCTTTGTTTTTCTTCCCAAACATGCAGAGTTGCAGCCTTTAACCTTAATATTTTCTTCACTCTGTTCCTATTTCCTTTGACAAAATTTTTTCATTCTTTTTCAACGTGTGTCAGGGTACTATTTCTCAATGTTTGCATTTTCCGTTGTTCCGCAATGTCGTCCAAACTTTCAAACTTTGTCAGGAACACAGGATTGAGAATTCAATTTTTTTTTTTGGTCTTATGCGGCGAGGTAGACCTATCGGTTCGGGTTGACCTTGAACCAGCGGGCTGACGGCCAGTTCAAGGCCTGCTGGTTCACTAGGTTACGTAATGCAAACCGAGCATTGAACTGCCGGGCTAATTCCTCAGCAAGGTCGGTTTATGAGCTGAACGGTAGGAACCGACCCTCTCCAATGTCTACTTCCATCCAACAATGAATACTCTTCGTACGAGAGGAATTCAAAACTCAGGAAGGAAGTTGTCAAATGTGCAATGGAGGATTGAAAGATTTCTTTACAGGAATCCACATGATAGGGTAAAAGGCGAAATATTTAGACATTTACATAGCATGATGGTTCTATGCTATCTATAATGTTTGCAATTTCAGTTTGACACGTATGTCTATGGCTATCTAATGGTTTGATTCTCTCAATTTCAATCGGGCAATCTCATTTGCAGTAAACAATTCATTCTTTCTTGAAAATAGCTCTAACTGACCATATCCTAGACTAAAAGGTTATCATTGTGTATATATTTCATATTTGTATCTTCTACCCCCGCCAGTGTAACTTTATTATTGTAGATATCAAAGATCTTTAAGCCAATTATCAAGTTCATGTGCCATTGCAAGTGATGTTGAGGAAAGGAATGGCGGTAAGCTTAGGGAATGAAGAATGAAAGATGCAATAATCGTAGGGAAAAAGAATATGATGCGTAATAAATTTAGAGGGAAGATAGGAGGATGACTTCGTACCATTTTCAAAAAACGACCATTTTAGTAGACGAGTTTTAGCTTAGTCAGGTTTATTAATCAGAAGAAACTGTCCTGTTCGTAGAGTCTTTCAGTTAACGTGAGAGTTTGTTATGTTAGTAACCTTGTCCATTTGATGATACATAAGCAAAAAGGGCTATTTTATAAAATAGAGTATATAGTATATATGGTGTACTTAAAATAATATATATTTATGTAATGTATATCATATAATATATTTTAATATGGGGACGTTATATGTATGAAGACACGCGTTACATAGTATATAACATATTATAATTATACTATAATATATTAATACATACTATCGATGGTATAAAAAATAAAATTTATTAGATAATATATTGTAGAATTTTATTTTTTTTTTTGCATAAATGCTTTAAGTAATGATATAGGATATATTTAACATATACCATAAGATACATAGACTTACACATATATAATATATAATATATCATATTTTTGTATAACATATACAGATCTATATAGTTGATTCTATGCAATGTATATACTATATAATATACGAAGTATTGCGTAGAATATATAATACAACACATACATAATATATTATATTTATTTACAGCATATAAATGTTGATAAAATGTGTATAGATATATGTGCGTGTGTATGTGTATATGTGTACATAAATATATACTATCTATCTATCTATATATATATATATATATGTGTGTGTGTGTAAGTTTAGGTTAGAATATGGTTAAAAATGTAATTTTATTATAAAAGGTGGAAAGAAGTATGAATTTCTTATTCAACCTAGAATTGATGTACCACTCAAAACTAGAAGATTGATTTCAAGTAATAACAATTTCAATTTTAAAGGTCGTATTCGAATACAGCGATTGAAATTAAGTCTAAAATCACCACACTCAGAATTTATTTCTAGGTACTAAACATACCATTACAACATTTGCAACGTACTACCTTTTACAATGGATTCCACTCCACCAATCTGATGATTACAACGCATCATGACGCAGGCAGCGCAAGTCTTGTAAGGAAAGCCTCTGTCCAGCGCCATCAAACGTGGGTTGGGGGGACGCACCATCCAGAGTCTCTTCGAAGCACTCACTACCTGGAATCATCAACCGACTCCCTAATTAAAATACCGCTGAGTTAGCAAATTGGGAAGATGGACGACGTTAGATATTTTGACACAAAAAAAGTACATGGAACACTTTTTCACTGTCTTTACATCATTCCCAACATTACAACTTTTGACATGGACATGAAATCAGATTAAGTTTGTAGTCCAATGGTTGGGTGGAAGGAAAAAAAAGAGGATCTATTTTTACTAATATCATGCCATTTCATGGAGATTATCTAAGACCTTTTGAAATATAATAAAGAGAGTTTTACTTAATCCTGTGCTCTCTTTATGCATAATGGTCAAAAAGTTACGAGATGGAACGCAATAGCATATTTGCTCCCTTGATAACATTTTATAGTGCAGATTACCACTTGTTGGATGCATTCTTTCATTTAACAAAAGGCAACAACACATTAGCCTTATTAATTGCAATAAACAACATTATCATTGGCTGGAGTGGTCAGATTCATTAACTACTGATATGTTTTTCTATCATACATGCCTCATTTTTCTTACTTATGCTTGATATAGATATGAAATTTACTCAATAGAATATGATTATAGAAACCTTTGCTAATATATTCAGATTTGAATAGTAGAGGAATTTATGAATGAAAACTCGTAGAAGGTCCTAATTTTACTTATATAAATTCAATAATATTTCATATGACTCACTTATAAAAAATGATGAAAACCACATTACAACTATATTTCAATTAAACCATTATGTTTTAATACCGTATAAGAATTAGAATGATGAAATCATTCCTGAAAAAAAAAAAAACAATTTGTAGCTCTTCATTTCTTAATGCGAATAAGAACTTTTTTTCCCTCTCTTCTCAAAATCAAAAATTAAATCTAAGTGAACAACCTTTATTTATATTATTGTTGTTGTTGTTGTTGTTGTTGTTATTTTCCCATAGAGGGTGTGATTTTATATATGGATAGCTCCAAAAGCATTAGCAAGTTCTTTACAAATATCAGAAACACACTGGATATTACAATCTGACAAGAGAATTTGTTCTAGCTCAATAGGTGGATGACATATCCAATCATTAGGGCATGTTCAGTTTCAAGTGTGTGTCGTAACCAAATCAGCTAAATGGTTGGTTTCCCCTTCAAATTTGTTTAAACTCAAATGAAGAAAATCTTGGCAACAGATAATGTAAGTCATGTTAAAATGGATGAAATTACCATGAGCTATAGAATGATTGATTAAAGCTTGATAAACAATCGATAGTCTAACTTAAATGTTACAAACTTCTAACCTTTCCCAATTGTAAACTTAATTGCATCCATCACTCCCAATAACTCCACTAGCTTGGGCAAATTAGCCTCATATAAATTGAACCCATTCCCACATATGACCCCTTCATAATTCCTAGCCACAAAACTTGTTTGCCTCCCTAGAATAGATATCTCAAGCACCATTCGAGTTAATCTTTATCCAAACCAACCTGAGGTGCTTTCCACAAAAATTTGGGGGATATAAACTTTTACTTTGTGCTCTCTTGAACACCATTTTACCATAAATCTATGTTGCTTATACCCATACAACAAACATTTCTAGATGTATTCAGATGACACTCTTTGTTTGTTTTAGCTAGTACTTGAGCACTCCAACACACTATGAGTCTGAGAAAGAGAAGAAGTACTAGAGTGCACCACCTAGGCTTGTATAGACTTGCACAAATAATGAATTTTGTATATTATGAGAACTTGAGAAGGTAGCAGTTGAATTGATTAATTTAAACTATCTACTCCTCACTGGATGTCATCTATGTTTCATTTTCCAAGTTGACTGAACTAAAAATGGTAATATTTGCTATGGCTTGTTTACAACAGTCCACTACATCAACTATATTGAAGGTCTTGGAACTGAAGACTGCATTACAACATCCTTCCAAATGTTCCACATAATAGTGACAATCCTTGAAATACTTCTACGGATTCCTTTTTGTTTCCTATTGCACTTCCAAAACATTCCTTTATCCATGCATCTAGAGTACTTTTTCTATCCACCTCTATGTGCAAGGTTTATAGTAGCAAACCAACATAGGTTTCGTCCAAGGGCAACACAAAAAGCATGTTCGTTTTATCTCTACACATGAATGGCAACCGCAAACTTTGATCTTTTGTAATTCGTCTCTTCCTAAGGTTTCTTTAAGTTGCTACAGCATTATTTAATGCTCTCCATATAAAATAACTTGACTTTAGGAAGGCTTTTACAAGACCATACTTGATTCCATAAGGATTCATCAATGTGATGCAGTGTAGAGGCACCAAGATTAGCATGATATGTACACATCAAATGAAGTATAAGCCGTTCACACAATGTAAACTCCTATTTTTTTCATGTGACCATATCAAATGATCGCTTGTAGCATGCTTGATAAAAGTATTCATTGAATGGCATTAACTGTATTTTGTAAAAAAAAAAAAAAAAAGTATTTTAACTTACTGATTCTCCAGGGCTCCGTTCCTTCATTAATAAAGTCAAAAACCAATAGATCTGAATTCATAATCCCAGGTTAAAATGTGGGCCTATAACCACTGATTTTGGGAATCCATTTATCTAATGCCACTTTAATTCCAAAACCATCTCTAACTTGCCATAAGGCACCTTCTAATAACTTGTCTTTTCCCCATGGAAGGCTGCTCGCCATCCCCCATGAATCCTAGAGCCTTGTTTGACCTACAAAAATGAAGTATGAAGAAAAAAAATTTCCCTTTTTAGTACCAACCCATAAAGCAGCAGATTGGAGTGAATTCTCCGAGCAAGTTTCATTAGAAGAGTTGAGTTGAAGTTTTAAGATCCTTGAAACCAATTTTTGACTTTAGAAGAGATAGTTTATTCTAGTTGACCTTTTGACCATAAAGAATGTTTCTTTTCCAATTCTTTAATTTTGTTCTAATCTTGTGTTTTAAACAAAATTGAAGCGCTTCTGACTTATTTTTCCCCTAGATGGCTGGAAGGCCCAAATATTTCCCTAGATTTTGTGACATGGATACTCCCAATGCTTTACTAACTTGAACCATTTTCTCTTGTGGGGTATTCTTGCTAAAAAAGACACTTGACTTCTAAAAGTTAATCTTCTGGCTTAAGGCTATACAATAGACCTACAAAATATTAAGTAAAACCTGTACATTTTAACACATCTCCTTCCATGAAAAACAAAGAATTGTCAACAAAGAATAGGGGTGATAAAGGTGGACAAGCTCTTCTGATATTCATACCCTTCAAGGAATTTTTGTTGACAACTTTTTCAATGCTTTGGATAGGACATCAGTTATGAGGACGAAAAGACAAGGTGACAATGGATTTCCCTTGTCAAACCCTTTAGTAGGGTGAATTTTCCTAGCTAAATTGCATTAATCTAATCTTATAAAGAAAATGGTTACATATTCCATCACCTAATGGGTCCATTTATCACAAAACTAAATTTCATCAAAAGTTGCTGAAGAAATGCCATTCTACTCGATCATATGCTTTGTTCATATCAATTTTTAAAGCACAAAACATTTTCTTGATCAACTGCTTAGTTGACAAAAATGGAACACCTCGTGAGCTAAAGATTGTGTTATCATAGAGACTCTGCCTAACACAAAAGTACTTTAGGTTTTAGAGACTAGATTATGCAAGAAAGGTTTCAAACAATTGACTAAGACTCTAAAAATGATTTTGAAGACAAAATTGCAAAGGCTAATTAGACGAAAATGATTGACTTCTTGTAGGGATGCTACTCTTGGGATTAGTGCAATATCAATTAAATTTAAGGAAGGTGGAATCTTACCTGTATCAAAAGGATTGAACAGTCTCCACAATAGTTTCACCCAAAAATGTTCTACTATCGCTAATAGAATAAACCCAGGAAGCTGTCTAGACCCAGTTGTTTTAAAGTACCCAATTGGAAAGAGGCATCTTCAATCTCTTCTACTAATACCAGTTTGCTTAAATATCTATTCATTTCATCAGTGACTAAAGATGGAACGACTTTCAACTATTTTTCCCAATTTCTTTCAAAAAATCCAATCTGAACAATTGCTAGAAGAACCTATTAAAAAGAGTCATTATGTCCCCTCATCCTCAAGCCCTCTACCTTCAACATCCTGTTTCCTTCAATATTTTGTTTCGTTGCCTACGCATTAAGTTGATTTATGGAAAAACTTAGTATTCCTGTTACATTTTTTCAGCTACGTTATCCGGGGTCTTTAATACCAATATAATTCCTCCCTCTTCCACAATACTACTAATTTTTCTATCAACTGGGGTTCCGTACTTTGTCTTTAGAGATTTCCCCCTTTTGCACTCCCATTAAGCTTAGGAAGATAAATATGATAATCATCAAGTGTATATGCCTAGAAATTTAGATAATTTTTTGCAAATGTTTTCTTATTACTAAAGTCTTTTGGGTTTGACATTGCCCATTTTCTGTTCATCTAAATAATTAATAATAAATTTTTTTTGAAATTATTTGGATAAATTTAGTTTGATATAAAATATGGTAAGAAATATTTTTTGCTCTTATCAAAACTTAAGAAAGCTCACTGCCTTAGGATCATTGGCTGGTTATTGCTACCAAGACTAAATCATAAGACATCCCCCAAGCAATTTTGGTTTCTCTTAAATTATAAATGGTAGAGAAATATTTGTTCATATCATAAATAGCTACCACCATTGTTCAAAATTGGTTTTAAATTTCCATAGGTACTCCATGATTTGGGAATGAAGTGATTTAGAACATCTCCATCTCTCTTTTTTTAAAGTTATTTTTTGGAAAAGAAATGAAACTAATGGAGATACAGGAGACACGGGCTGATGCACGGCTTGTTACACGGCTGTGTAATGAGTGAAAGGAAATCACATAAGCATACACGGTCTCTACAAAACCGGCCTGAGCAGGCCGTTTACTCGATCAAGGTTTTCCCACAGAATGATACACGGCTAGGAGGCCACGGGCCCAAAGGGCACGGCCGTGTAAATTTAGTCAGGAACATTCACAGAATCATACACGGCTGGGAGGCACGGCCGTGTACGCGATGATAATAGACGTGTATAGTAATTATTTTTTTTCACTGTACGTGATATTTCCTTTTTCGTGTATTTTTATAGGGTAGTATAAATACTGATGTCAGTTATTTTAGGGTTACGCTTTATTCATATTTTGAAATACACTTCGAGGAGAATTCCCTCGTTCTTTCGGTTGTGCGCAACCAGAATTGGCATAAAAGAGTTATTCTTTGTTGTTGTGAAAACCAATCCTATTCGGATTCGTTTCGTTACGCTTTCCACGCTGCGTCAGTTGGTATCAGAGTAAGGCTATTTCCTATGGAAATGTCAACTCATCAAGGCGGTGATAGTGGTCGTGTTCTTGACGGTGTTCAAGATGCGAGGTTACAAGGGAACCATCAGTGGTTCTAAGGGCGAGTTCGACGCAATGCATCAGAAGGTCGGGCGTATGGAACGGCCCCTTGATGAACCGATCAGCTTTTTTGATCCCCTTAGTGGTAGACCCCAATAGGGCCGGAGGCTTTGGGTAGGAATCCGCCACGTGAAATGGAGGAATTCGGGGGATGCGTAATCCGACCTGTGTTGAGAACAGGTGGGAACGTGTGGGGGATGAGGAATCCAGCGAAGAGAGTGAGATACGTATGGGAGTAGGCCACAGCGGGACGCGGTGTTTAGAGGTGGTGGTTATCGGATGACTCATCAGGGGAACCACCTAGAGACGACGATTATAGGAGGAACCGTGGAGGCTAATGATCAGGGGGACGGCGGAGACTACCGCTTGAAGGTAAACATTCCATGGTTCGATGGCAGCCTTAATATTGAAGGCTTCTCGATTGGATTGGGGGAAGTAGACCGGTTCTTCGACTATATAGAAATTCTCGAAGCCCCGTCGAGTAAGGTTGGGGGCATGTAGGGTAAAGATTTGGTTGCCTCGGCATAGTGGGAGAGCTACAGAGCAGGAGGAAAAGGGGAAGGAAAACACCCATTGAGATCATGGTATTGCATGAAGCAGTTGCTGCAACATGATTTCCTCCCGCTGGACTATGAGCAGATATTGTTCCAACAATATCAGCGGTCCGCCAGGGACAACTTCCGTGCATGAGTATACGGCGGAGTTCATGAGGTGGCCGAGGGGAAATTTGATTTGGGGGGAGAGCGAAGGCCAGCAAGTTGCAAGGTATGGGGAAGGACTGAAGCTCCAAATTAAAGACAAAATTGGGGTTACGATGGTGAAGACTTTAGTAGGGGCCCAAAGAACTTAGCTCTCCGAGCGGAACTAGTGTTGTAGGAATGGGGGAGTAGATATGGAGGGGGAAAAGGAAGGGAAAATTAGGTGAAGCTGTGGGTAGTGATAGTAGGTCGGGATTGAGAAAGGTATAACTACGCCAACAAACCTACTGAGGACATTCCCCAGGAGGGAAAGAGAAGAGTGAGGGGAAGAAGCCGATGGAGCAGAAGGGAGCCCAAAGCAGAATAATCCCTATGCCAAACCTATTTTGGGCAAATGTTTCCGATGCAATAAACCCGGGGTCATCGGTTTAAACGAATGCCCCTGCGAGGAGAAGCGTAAACATCCTTGATAGGGAGGACGATGAGAAGGTTTGCTGTGAGCCGAACGGAGAGAGGGAGTATTATGAGGAAGAAGAAGAAGTAGCAAAACCAACTTATGTGATTCGGCGCATGATGCCCCCCCCAAAAGGGCAAGAAGAAGTCACGCAGCGACACCAGTTGTTTCGCACCCCGGTGTACTATCTTGGGGAAGTTTGTTTGAGCTAATAGTAGACAGTGGTAGTTGGGGAAAAACATAAATAGGAAGGGAGGGGTGAAACAGTTGAGTTGCCTATCGAGAAGCCCCGAATCCGAAATACCATTGGTTGGATTAAAGCGGCCAAAAGATTGAAGTAAAGGAGAGATGCAGGGTACCTTTTCTCAATAGGGAAGTACCGCGATGAAGCATTCTGTGATATTTAGACATGGATGTTTCTCACATATGTTCGGGAGGCCAGGCAATTTGATGTGGACGTGCAACATGCGGGAAGGAGAATGTCTATAGATTGGAGAAGGAGGGTGTGAGGTACACCTTTTTTACCATTGAAAAGGGAAAGGACGCGCAAAGGGAAAAAAGGGTTGAGAGTTGTTCGTTCCTAACCGTCACTCAATCAGAGAAGGAAGTGATGGAAGACTTGAGGGTCGCGGGTGGTACACGCCCTCATAAAAAGGTGTGGCAGAAGGAAGGAGGAGATTGAGGGGGAAGTCCCCGAGGCAGTAAAGAGTCACTAGAGGAATTTAAAGAGGTGGTTCCGGAACGATCTACCTGAAGGTCTACTGCCACTGAGAGACATCTAACACCAATAGACTGGTGCCCAGAGCAAGTCTCCCAAACCTCCCGCATTATAGGATGATCCCAGGAGGCCGAGATTCTACAAGAGAAGGTCCAAGAGCTTTTGGACAAAGGGTTTTAAACCGGGGACAGCTTGAGTCCGTGTGCCGTTCCAGCCCTTGTTAACTCCCAAGAAAGATGGAAGCTGGAGGAGTGTGTTGTTTAGCCGAGCTATCAATAAGATTACCATGGGGTATAAATTCCCTATCCCGTGCATCGAGGATATGTTGGATCGTTTGAGTGGCGTTACTACTTCTCCAAAATTTGATTTGCGGAGTGGGTACCACCAAATTCGGATCCGCCCCGGAGACGAAGGGAAAGACGGCATTTAAGACCAAGGAGGGGATGTATGAGTGGCATGATGCATTTGGTCTTAGTAACGCCTGAGCACCTTCATGAGAGTAATGAACCAGGTATTAAAACCCTTTAATGGTCATTTCATTGTTGTGTACTTCGATGATATTTTAGTATTCAGTAAGTCTGAAGAAGAACATTTTGAGCATTTGAAATGCGTATTATCTATACTAAAAGAGAACAAACTATTTGCTAATCTTAAGAAGTGCACATTCATGTCAAGGCGACTATTGTTCTTGGGTTTGTAGTTTAGCAGTGAAGGGGTTTTAATGGTGGATGACGAAAAGGTGAAGGCGATTAAAAGAATGGCCTGTTTCGAGAACTGTTACTGATTGAGAAGCTTTCTCGGC
Source organism: Laguncularia racemosa (assembly GCA_037954665.1). Classification (NCBI taxonomy): domain Eukaryota; kingdom Viridiplantae; phylum Streptophyta; class Magnoliopsida; order Myrtales; family Combretaceae; genus Laguncularia; species Laguncularia racemosa. Next base: position 3,166 of record JBBMOL010001419.1, on the reverse strand, counting down.
CTAGCTAGTTTCTATAGAAGATTCATCCCAAAACTTTAGTACGGTCGCTGCCCCCTTGACTGAGTGTTTGAAGAGGGTAAGTTTCCCAAAGGGGAAAGAAGCTGAAACGAGCTTCATGAACTTAAAGCAATGATTGTGTGGGGCTCCTGTATTGCGCTACCCGATTTTGAGAAGTTTATTCGAGGTGGATTGTGACGCCAAATGGGTTGGAGTTGGTGCAGTCCTGTCACAGGAAGAAGACCCAAACGCCTTTTATAGTGAAAAAATTGTGCGAAGCAAGGAGGACTTAGTCTACATATGACAAGGAATTCTACGCCGTAGTGAGAAACCCTTAAAGTATGGGAGCACTATTTGATTGGAAGGAGTTCATTTTGTACTCAGACTGCGGGGCTCTTAAACACTTGAGTGGTCAAACCCGGATTAGTAAGGATATGTACGCTAGGTGGATTGAGTTCTTGCAAAAGGGTTTCCTTTCAGACTAATGCACAAGTCGGGTGTGCAAAAAAGGTCGCGGACGCCCTGAGTAGAAGAGCGGATGTCCTACTTACTTTAAGTGCGGACCATTGTCGGTTTTTGAGAAGTTAAAGGAACTACGAAGATGATAGCGACTTTAAGGACACTTGGACTAAGTGTGCCAACAAAGAACCTTGTGACGCTACCATATCCATGAGGGGTACTTGATGAAAGGAAATCAACTGTGGGAATTTCCCGAATCTTCCTTACGGAAAAGCTTATCCGAGATCTGCACGGTGGTGGACTGGCGGGACATATGGGCAGAGATAAAACGCTAGTCACAGTTACTGAAAGATATTTTTGGCCTCGGTTAAGAGGGATGTGTACCCAATTGTGGAAAGGTGCTACATTTGCCAGGGGGGGGGGGGTCGAAGGGGCAATCCCAAAACACTGGCCTATATCCCCCTCTTCCCGTGCCGGAAAACATTTGGGAGGGACTTGTCGATGGACTTTATATTGGTTTGCCTCGTACCCAACGAGGTGCTGACCTGTGTTTGTTTTTAGTTGACAGGTTTTCCAAGATGACTCATTTATTCCCTGCAAAAGACCGTCGATGCACGGGCTATTGCGCAGCTGTCTTCAAGGAAGGGTGCGGTTGCATGGGGTCCCAAAGTCCATTTCTTCCGACAGAGATAGCAAATTCCTTAATCACTTTTGGAAGACTCTCTGGCATATGTTTGACTCATCTCTGAATTTCAGTAGCACCGCTCCCTCCCCAAACCGACGGCCAAACAGAGGTAACTAACAGGACCCTCGGAAACCTCATCAAAAGTATCTGTCGTGAGAAGCCAGGCGTGGGATCAGGCGTTGGCTTAGGCTGAATTCGTTTACAATAGTCCGTCCACCGAACTATTGGGAGGTCACCGTTCTCAGTGGTATATACCAAAACGCCACAACATGCGCTGGACTTTATCAATTACCCAAGGACATGGTGGGTGATTTTTGGGTACTAAACATATGGCGGGACAATACCAAACCACTACCGAGAAAGTTAGACGAAAGATAGAGGAAGCCAATACCCGATACAAAAGGGGGTGCAGATATGCATTTGACGGAAGAAAACCTTTTTCCGTGGGCGATCAGGTAATGGTTTTCCTCCGAAGAGAGCGTTTCCCTGTAGGTTTGATATGGGAAACTTTAACCCAAAAAGTACGGACCTTATGAAGTTTTTGCATAAAATAAACGCAACGCATAAAGTCATACAACTTCCGGAAGATATGAATATTTCTTGTACTTTTAATGTTGCGGATTTTTCACTTTTTTACCCCATGACACGACCGTTTTATCCTGACGAGAACTCAGGGTTGAGTTCTCTATTGGGGGAGAGAATGAATGGAGATACAGGAGACACAGGCTGATGCATGGGTTGTTTCACGGCCGGTGTAATGAGTGAAAGGAACTCACAGAAGCATACACGGTCTCTACAACACGGCCTGAGGCAACGGCCGTGTACTCGATCAAGGTATCCCACAGAATCATACACGGCTGGGAGGCACGGCCAAGGACACGGCCGTGTATTCGGTTAGGAATATTCATAGAAATCATTTCACAGCTGGAAGGTACGGCCAGGGACACGGCCGTGTATTCGGTCAGGAAACATTCACAGAATCATATACGGCTGGGAGGCACGGCCGGGGTACGCGATAGATAATAGACGTGTATAGTAATATTTATTTCCACGTGTACGTGTATTTTTATAGGGTAGTAAAAAATACTGATGTCAATTATTTTAGGGTTACGCTTTATTCATATTTTGAAATACACTTCTAGGGAGAATTATCTCCGTTCATCGGTTGTGCGCAACCAGAATTGGCATCAAAGAGTTATTTTTTGTTGTGTGAAATCAATCCATATTCGGATTCGTTTCGTTACGCTTTTCCCCGCTGCCCTCAAAAACAAATGGAAAAACTAAAATTCTTAATAATACAAGGGGATTGTTTTTAACATAACGTTAATTCTTTATTTTAATCACTTGAACTTGACCTTAAATGTTTAAATTTTTCCTCGCAGATAATTTTTCTCCTTAATAAATAACTTTAACATATTTCACGATGGCCAAAAAGGAGACATATTAATATTTTTGGACAAATTCCAATTTAATGTTATATTAATGAGATTTGGGGTTAACTGATGTAACAAAAATTTATGCAAAATAAACATTAAAACATAAATTTCTAATCTATTAAAAAAAAATTATTCTATTTTTCATCTCTTTCTATCTTAGAAAGTAAAAAAGTCGTAAAAAAATTGAGGCAAAAAAACCTCAGGCGAGAGTGCAGTGTAATGGCATGATGTGATACTTTAACTGCTGTAAAAAAATGCTTCCACAAAGAAGCCCCCTATTAGATATTGCTATCTCTTTAACTCACTTTATCTTTCTCTTCAAGCTTATAATTATGACAAGGACACTTTGCCACCAAGTTTTCCTATCGAACCAGTCCTCTCTTTCCATGACACCTTTTTTTGTATTACAAAATCAACATATAACAGATCACTTTTCGTTCATTACGTTTTCATCATCAACCATTCATATAACCTTTTGATTTTTAACACTCTCCTCTACAATACTTCTTATGTATCAATCAAAATCCTCTTATCCTTCGAAAATTTTAATTTTCTTTAGTCCAATCCGGAAACCCAAAACCCCCCAAAA
>JBBMOL010001418.1:0-39865 GCA_037954665.1 Laguncularia racemosa | reverse complement strand
TTGAATTTTTTTTCCATAACATCATAAAAATGGAGATGGATTTTGATCTGCTAGAAAATTTTAATGGGGTATTAAGGATTATGTAGTAGATAATGAGGACAAGATGATTCTCACACTGGGAACAATGACACATGGTTGGATTGGAGACAAAGTTTGGAAAATAAAGATTTTCCCAATGACTAGACTGCATGTAGATGTATTTAGCATTGATTTGCATAGATTATTATTGTAACACTTGTTGCAAAATAGATATTTGGATTGAAATTTCAAACGTGCATTTGCCTATACTTGCTATGCCTTTTAATTAGTAGTGAGGGTGAAACTCCTTTAATTTTTTTCATGCTATATTAAATCTTTTGTTGCTTTGATGTGATCTTTCTAACATTGCAATTCCACAATTGTTTGTTTTTTCACACTTAAGGTGTTATTTATTTTTGCCATTACGCATGGAGGAGGTGCAATCTATAGATGTTGATCTCAGTTGAGTGAAGCAAAGCAAGTGAAGTGGACAGTGTTTGAGGATGAGCATTAGTCACATGCATGCTTGAGTTTTCACTAAAAAGGGGACACACAATGCTAAACATCGGTTTCAGAGGGGTTTTATCTAAATGAGTTGAAGCGAATGCCATGTAAAGGATATCGAACTATACATCGAAAGCAAGACCCTACATTAAGTCACACATTTAAACCATTGAAAAAGGATTGGAGCATAGTGTACGACATAATATATGGAAGGGCATGAGTAGAAATTTTGATGGGAGATTCAAGGGAAAATGGTAGTAGCGAAGAAGTCAGTGTGAGAGGGTTATATTTTGATATGTGCTTCAAATATTCTTTTATCATCATTTTTTTTTGTCTAGTCAATACTAAACGATGTTAATTTTTTATTTGTGTCGATCTTATAGAATCATAAAGACGCCAGTCCCTTCATGACCATGAGTTTTCTACACCTGAATGAGTTGTCCCAAGATTTATGCTAGGATTGTGCAACAAGTCAGGATGCCACAAAGTACTAAAGACATCATTGAGGAGTTAGAACAAAGAGGATCCCCTAAATTCAAAACCTAATGATATCAACCCCTAAGAGATGATGTTGATATGGACTCCAACTACCAAAGTGCAATCCATCCAAGATTGAAGATGAGGCGAAGTCAAACAGCAAATAAAGCCTAGGGTAGAAAAATTAAACGACAATGGATCGCTTCAAGCTAAATGCAACAATTGAGGGGTACAATACAAACATGTGTCCAATTAATTGACAATGGAAACAACCCAGAGTTGATGCAACTGAATTGACAAGTTTTTTTTTTCGACAATTGGAGCCTATCTGAGAGAGAATTGTATCAAGCTTAATTAAGCTCCCCCCGATGCTAAGAATGTTGATGTCCTCTATAAGTTTGATCCATCATGTGTGCAACATATGTCAAAATGCTTTAAAGGAAAATTGAAAATATGATGTTTCTTCTTAGTAGTTGATTTTTTTTTTTTTAATATGATAAGGGAATGATTTTTCCATAATTATTAACATGGGACTTATATAAAAATGACTTATGAAAATGTGACTTATGTATGATATACCTCATATTTATTGACTTAACAATGATTTGGACGACCATCACGTATTTGTATTTTTGAAACATTCAACTTAGATAGGTTTATTCTAATGTCACTTGCAATAGTAAAAATGACAGTAGTTTTGGATCTTAGAAAACATCTACATAATTCCTCACCGTGGTCCAATTGAGGATTACGGTTTTTTTGAGACGTAATCTAATTTTGGGCTTTAATATTATGTATTAGCTTTTTAAGGTTTCATTCGTTGAACCAATTATTATTCTACCATCATTCATTTCCTTATTCTTTCAAGTAAACAATAAGTCCTAATTCCATTATACCCAAATGTAAATAATATTATAAAACCAATTTGTAGTAATAGTTATTATCTAGTAATATTTTTTTTCCCATTATAGTCTTATTCCATTTAGTGAAGTAAACGAGCTATTTGAGTTGCCCAATTTTTTTTTTCATACAAAAATAAAAAAGGGGAATTCAAGAGATCAAAAATGTTGTAAATACCCTCGACAACTTGCTGATAATTACTATCTTGTATATGTAGCTTAAACTTCTAATTTTCAAAGTTTGTATAATTTGTCAAAAACAGAACAGTAGGAACAGGGTTTGAGGAAATCTTTTGCCCTTTTTTTTCCTTGATCCTTTTCTTCCATATGTTGAATATAAAATATATACACGAGAATGTTACTATTCCTCTCCTAAACTTACTCCTACACATTAGCTAAGTCAATAAATAAGAATATCTCCAAATATCTAATCTACCTAAATTACAAAGATTACAGATATTACAATCTGGAGAGCCTTTCGGGAGATACCACGTACCATGTACAACCGATCGGTACTTTGGCCCGTGTATTTGCTACACGTTTCCTGTGCACATATGCACGACCGGTACACGACCGTGTACTTTGGTCTTTGTACTTGCTGTATGTTTTCTATGCCCATATACACGACCGTGTACTTTGGTCGTGTACTTGTTGTACGTTCCTGTGCCCATATACACACCGTGTACACGACTGTGTATTTTGGGTCGTATACTTGCTGTACGTTCTATGCACATATGCACGAACCGTGTACTTTGTTTTCCTTAAGCGTGCATTCAAATGATGTTATTGAATCAATCGTGTATGGGTAGGAAAGTACAACGGCCAAAGTACACCGGTCGTGAAACACAGTCTGTAATATGGGCACAGGAACGTACAACAAGTACAACGACCAAAGTACACAGTCGTATACCCCGGTCGTGCATATGTGCACAAAAATGGGCAGCAAGTACACGACCAAAGTACACGGTCGTGTATCTCCTGACGGCTCTCCACGATTGTGATATCTGTAATCTTTGCAATTTAGGTAGATAGATATTTAGAAAATTTTCCTTATTTATTGACTTAGCTAATGTGTAGGAGTAAGTTGGGAAAGGGAAAATAGATAACATTTTCGTGTATATAAAATATATTCAACATATGGAAGAAAAGGATAAAGGAAAAAAAAGGGAAAAAGATTCCTCAAACCATGTTCCTACTGTTTCTGTTTTTGACATGGTATCAGAGCCTTGAACACAATAATGGCAGGAGAAGAAAAAGAAACGTTGTCACCATACATATTGTTTTCGAATGACAATCCGGGAAATATAATAACCCAGTGCAATTGAAAGAAGAAAATTTATGATGAATGGTCTAAGCTATTCAGACTGCTTTGAGAGCAAGAAGAAAATTGGTTTTCTTGATGGAACTGTGACTCAACTGACGAAAAAACTGAATGAGTTGGAAGTTTGGTGACTGTGAATTCCATGCTTGATCATGGATAATGAATACAAACGAGCCAACGGTGCAACCCAAACATTGACGCACAGGGAAATTGCAAAGGACTTATGGGAAGACTCAAAGATTGTTTCTCTAATTGACAGATGGTGCACGAGTGCAGCATTGAAGACGGAACTTGCAAATTCAGACAACAAGGAATTCACTCAGAGTTATTATGTAAAATTTTGAAACAATTGTGGGAAACTAGCAAATTACGATTGATATCTGCGTGCAAATATGGGGTTGCAAGTGCAAATATCGGAACTGAAATAACTAAGAAACGAGAAGAAGTAAAACTTCATCAATTTCTGATGGTGTTAGACAATGCCTACAGCACATGAGGACAAATATCCTGAGCTCAAAAAAACCGTTGCCCGGTGTTAGTAAGGCATATTCGTTAATGTCCCCAAGGGGAAAAGGGGTTTCGAAATATCTCCAAGGAAAAGAGATCAAGAATGAGGCTGCCAGTTTTAGGGTCCAAACCAATGAAGAACAAAGGACAAAAGTGTTGTCTGCACACATACCATAGAGAAGGACATGACTCCACGGGATGCTTTCAGCTTATAGTTAACCCGTTTGGGTTGGGGTGATGGGCCTAAAGCAGTTGGAAAGAGTTGAGGAAGATAGTTAGGAGGCAGAGTTCGAGGCAAGATGACAGGAAGAGGACGGAGCGGTGCTCGAGTTAAATGTTGCTCAAGTTGATTGAGGAGCTAAACACAAAAAAAAAGGGAAGTTGCAACCCCCTTGTAACGTTGACGAATGAACAATGGGGCAGCAGTTATGAGCATGCAAACACTTGAAAATCAGGGAGTAATAGTGAGAAGATGACGGGAAAGGAAAATACTCTTTGGATAATTGTTTCTGGAGCTACGCAACATATGACAGGGAATTCAGAATGTTTTATCTAGCTTAAGAAACATATTAAGGCTGTCCAATTGGCTTGCCTAATGGAGAACAATTTGCTGGCGCACAGGAAGGTCTGTTTGCTTAGGGAAGAACTTTCAACTGGATAATGTTCTTCATGCTCTGGGATTGCTTTGCAATTTGATTTCTATGTCAAAATTTAGTTGATGAATCGGAATGTAATGTATTTTTTCACTGATAAGCTTTTGTTTGATACAGGACCGCACTTCGAGGATGGGATTGGAGCGGGTGAACGTTGCAAGGGGCTATATTTTTCAAGAAGGAGCCACCAGTTCATCACTTCATCTCGGACGCTGACTTCCTGATGAATTTTTAGCATAGAAGAATGGGACATCCGTCACCAAAGATTGTAGGCTTAATTACTGAAAATAAGACTCAGTTAGATTCAAATAAGATTGTGATGCTTGTTTCAAAGCAAAGCAATAAGAAGTACGTTTTAATTTTAGTGATAGTAAGAGCTAGTGAATTGTTTGAACTTGTTCATTGTGATTTATGGGGACCTTATAGAATCTCTATTTTCCTCTAATGCAAGTTACTTCCTCACAATTGTTGATGATTTTTCTAGATGTTGGAAATTTTGCTGATTGCTAAAACTGAAGTAGGATGTATCCTGAAAAAATTTTGTTGCTATGGTTCGTGGGCATTTGATAAGAACGTTAAGATAGTGAGAACTGATAATGGAAGTGATTTCATTAGCTTGAAAGATTATTTCTTAAAACAAGGGGGATAATATATCAAACTTCGTGTTTTGGAACACCACAATAGAATGGTGAGTAGAAAGAAAACACCTCATATACTTAACATAGCTCGAGCATTGCGATTTCAACTAAATTTACCAATTGAGTTTTGGGGGGAATGTGTGTTACAGCTGGAAAATTTGATCAATCGCACTCTTTCTCAGGTGTTTAGGAGGAAAATCACCTTATAAATTTGTGGTAAATAAACCTGATTACCGTTACATTCGACATTTGGGTTTGTGCAAATGCAAGGGTTTAAAAATCGTGAAAAGGATAAGTTTGCTAGTCAAAGTCATAAATGTATTTTTGTGGATAATCCTTTTGGATAGAAAGGTTGGAGTTTGTATGATTTGGGAAACACAACGCTACTTTGTGTCTCGGAATGTAGTTTTTCATGAAAATGAGTTTTCCATATGTAGATGCGTGTGTACAAATAAAAAGGGAAATACTGCAGTGCACTCTCAAATAAATGAGTGCGTTACGAAGGAGAAACTAATTTGACGGGGAAACAGAAGAAAGGAATCATAGAACTTGCGATGAAACACCTGAGCAATTGAATGATGCTCAAAATGTTGGTGCTGAAGTCAGGGAGGGTGATATATCACCAGAGGTCAATTGGAGAGTGTAGAACAAGGGTTCGTCGGCCCTTGGTCGTGGCCTTTAGTCAAAGAAATTTTTCTACACGGTTGAAAAGAGGGTGTACTTATTCTGTTTCACAGTAATAGCCCCTCTACAGGTTCAGCCAAAAACATCATCCTCAGGTATCCCCTATGATTACTCAATATATTAAATTACACAAATTTCTTCCACCACGTCATCAAGGTTTCTTAGCACCATAACAGGCAGTGTGGAGCCAAATATCTTCCATCAGGCAGTGAAGGATGCACGCTGGAGAGAAGCTATGCAAAAAGAGATTGATGCCCTTGAGCAGAATAGAACATGGACATTAGTTGACTTACCACCAGGGAAGAAAGCAATCGTAGCAAGTGGGTATACAAGTTTAAAGGGTAAAATTCTGAGGGCACAGTTGGGGCGTATAAAGCGTGTTTGGTTAATCCCCGGAAATAATCAAGTTGAAGGGATAGATTACAATGAAACCTTTCCCAGTAGCAAAAATGGTTACGGTGCGTACATTTTTTTTTTGTCGCAGGGGCTAAAGGTTTTGGGACTGCATCAAAGGGAAATGTCCAAAAATTTGCCTTTCTTCATGGAGATTTGAAGAAGAAGTTTATATGAAAAGCCCCCTGATTTTTCATACTCGTCAACCCGGAAAAGTATGTTCGTTTGAAGAAGTCTCTCTATAGCTTACGACCAAACACTGCGATTTTGGTTTGCAAAATGGCTGAAAGCACTAAAACGGTATGGTTTTTGTCAATCTCGTTCAGTTTATTCTCTATTTACTTTGAGGGCAAGATAAAGTGCACTTGGCGGTCTAGTGTACGGGGAAATTATAATCATTAATTGGCGGGAAGTGAATCACACTTGATAGATGAGTTAAAAGCATATTGAATCGTTTTTTTTCATATAAAGGGATTTAGGTGCTTTGAAGTATTTTTTGGGTATCGAAGGGGCTAGAAATGACAAAGTCATGTTTTTGTGCCAGCGAAAATATGCCTTAGACAATCATTAATGAAGCTGGGTTGCTGGGTGCAAGCCCTCACAATCTCCGTTTGAGCAAAACATCACCTAGCACTTCCCAAAGGTGAATTGTGTGTGATCCTGAACAATATCGAAGGCTGGTAGGACGCTTGATTTACTTAACTATCACAAGACCTGAGTTGTCGTATGTGTTCAATTTAGCTCAATTTATGCAACAACCAAGAAAAGAACACTGGATGCACGTTGCGTATATTTCGATTTTTGAAAGGTAGTCCTGGAAAAAGGGTATTCTTCTGAAAGCTGAGAGCAAATCTTGAGTTGACAGCCTATTGTGATTCAGATTGGGAGGTTGTCCATTGACTGAAGATCACTTACAGGAAATTTTTTTTTCCTTTGGCAACTCTCCAATTTTCATGGAAGACCAAGAAACAACATACTGTTTCTTGTTTCTTCAATGGAAGCAAAAATATCGATCTTTGGCAGCTACGGTTTGTGAATTAAAATGGCTTAAAGGATTGTTGTTATGCTTAGGCATGCATCATGATCAATCTGCTACCTGTTTTTGTGATAGTCAAGCTGCAATGCATATCGCTGCAAATCCTGTTTTTAAACGAACGCACAAAACAATTGAGTTTGATTGTCATTTCATACTGATGAACTACAAGCTGGACTGATCAAAACCTTTTAGTTTCGCAGCAATGAGCATTTGGGGCAGATATTTTGACAAAAGCTTTAGGACGAGAGCAATTTCAGTTTCTTTTTCGCAAGATGGGCATTCGTAATCCTCACCTCCCACCTTGAGGGAGGGTATTGAGAATGATGTTATTGATATCAATCATGTTATGGGTAGGAAAAAGTACATGGCCAAAGTAAAACGGTCGTGCATATGTTACAGAAACGTACACAAGTATACGACCAAAGTAAAAGGGTCGTGTAAACGGTCGTGTATATGGGCACAGGAACGTGCAGTAAGTACACGACCAAAGTACACGGTAGTGCATATGTGCACAGAAATGTGCAGCAAGTACACGACCAAAGTACACGGTCGTGTATCTCCTAAGGGCTCTCCAACGTTTGTGATATCTGTAATCTTTGAAATTTTTTGGGTAGAAAAATATTTGGAGATATTCTTATTTATTGACTTAGCTAATGTGTAGGATAAGTTTAGGAAGGAATAGATAACATTCTCGTGTATATATATATATTCAACATATGGAAGAAAATGATCAAGGAAAAAAAAGGGAAAAAGATTTCCTCAAACCATGTTCCTACTGTTCTGTTTTTGACAATAATTAAATGTTTTTTTTTTTGACAAAACATTCTAAGATAAAAAAACACTTAATATTAGATTAAAAAAATAAAAAAAAGGCTCATGCCCCAAAATTTATGAGGGAAAAATTCAGATGTAGAAATGTCAAATGCAAATAAGTGCGGGTAATAAATACATATTAACTTTAATCTATATGATAAAAAATATATAATAAAATATAAAAGACTTATTTATATTCCGTTTTTTTAAAAATAAAAAAAACACTTATTAACTTAAAATATTTTTCGAGAAAGACTTTTTTCAAGTCTTGGAGTCAAAACTTAATTATTTTAATGCAGTAACTGCGGGAAAAGAATACGCCTGAAGGCACTTGCAATTTTTGACAGTGTCCGCCCGCGATATCTGTTTGGTCGGTGCTGCGAGTGGCGGCTGCAACACGATGTACCATATCCTTTTTTTTTTTTTAATTTATTTTTTTTTATTTTATTTTTAATAATATTATATTATCTTTGCAAGAAGCCCTTTTTACTCTCCTATTTAAGTCAACAATGGCCCAGTTGTAAAAATAGAGATATTTACTAAATTTTCTAATTGATTTTTTTTTTTTATGATATTATATTATATTGAACCTTTGTTGTTAAATTTTTTTATACGGATTTGAAGACAGGTACTTTTATTTTAATCCGCAAGTAATTGCATGTGAATTAGTTTTAAATTTTATTAGTAATAAACATGTTTTGAGTTAACATTATTTAGGGGGAAAAAATTATTAATTAATATATCTCAAGTGTTATGTATACATGATGTTTAAATGTTAATAGAATTTGATATATATAATTTATGAAAAATATGAAAAATAATTATTTTAAAAATTAAAACACTTTAAATAGGTTAAATTAGCTTATCGATTATTTTGGGAACGTTTTAAAACTGGTTAAATTACAAAAAAGTGGATTCAAATTGTATGCCTTTTCCTCTTTATAGATCAACTTTTTTATTTATTTATTTTATTTCTTATAAAGATCCGAAATTAAAATAAAATTTCCACCTTCAATTTATTTGTCATATCGTACAATGAATAAAAATTTATTACCCAAATGAAAGATGCCCATTGCTTAACTCATTGTTGTGTCATTGTTTACATTTGCCAGCAACTATAAATGATGCCACTTTTTGATAAAATCAGTTTTTTTTTAAGAGAGAAAACCTCCGACAAGGGTAATAATCGTATAAATGTAGTATAGTATAAGTTGAGAATTTTAAATTTCCCAAAGATTGAGTACTAAGTATTATAATTTTTGACTCTACTTTTAGTTAAGTAAGTAAAAAAAAAAGTAATTTTGGAATGGAATAAGACAAACAAAAGCTTAAACGACATAAATTTACTAAAGTAATCAATAAGGAAAAATATTATGCTCGATCATAAAATATAGATAAGGTTATGCTTTGAAAAATTAATTTAATGCTCTCAATATATAATAAACCAGCTAACAGCTTTACATTTTGGAATACTGACAAGGTTTTAACATTGGAAGATTAATCATTGTTTCTGTGCTAAGATTAATTCATGGGGGTTTTTTCAGGTTCAAAAAGACCCACTTTCTTCAAGTTATTAAAAATAGTATTTAGAACAATTACTTCCGCTTATAATCCTCTAATTTGTATTTACAGTTAATGTAAAAAAAATTTTCTCTTGCATTTCTAGATACTTTAGTCATTTAAACATTATCCCACATATATCAATGTTGGAAATAACCAATACAACTGCATTAAGCTTGCGATTTTTAAATCAAATCACGGGGTATAATTCTTCAATTAATCCAAAATCGAATTTACCCTTAAATTTAATGAACCCATTTTTTTTTTTTTTCCTGTGAAACCAGAAAATATTTTAAATAAAAGCAAATTTAAGGCACGAAGTATAGGAAAGATCAACCAGGGTTCGAGTTGAAAACCAAGGAAGATCACAGATTTTCACACGTCTAATTATGCAATCATGCAAAACATGATGACCGAGGGAAATCACAAATTTTCACAACTCCTGTTTATACAAGACAACCTTCAATCATCCCTACACCATCCACTCACACGAGAGAGAGAGAAATGGAGGAGGCTTGCGACAAAAGCGATGGCATACTAGGGACATTGACAGAGGAACAAAAGTAAAAAGTTCAGAAACATTTTCCGATCCATGGATAAAGAGGGGAATCCAAAACAACAAAAAGTGAGTTTTTTGCGATTTTTCTCAAAATCAACAATGAAAGATTTCTGTTCTTGGTATTGCAGGCTACTCCAGGATCTAGACAAGGATGAGAATGGCCACCTTGACTTCACCCAATTCATCACCTATTATCACTTAAAATTAAATTTTCGATTGAATTATGCTGCTTTGGGTGTGGGTTATCTTGAATGGAAAGTTCTGTTTTTGCTTGTGTAAAATTGCTGCCACAGAGCCACTTCCTTCCTGCGATGGTTTGTTGTTCTTGCTTCTCCAGAAAGAATTTCACTCACACCCATGAACATGGCGTCATCCCTTTTTTAGGGGCATAAAGAAAAAATTTAATGAAACTTTTTAGTAGATACAAACACTTTATATTATAAAAAAAGAAGGTTTTATCTATTTAAATTGCGAGTGAAAAAGTTTATAGATAAAAATATTTAATGCAAATAAGTACAGGTAACAAATACATAATAATTTTGTCTATCGACAACAAAATATTTATAAAATATAAGACTAATAGAAACTAAAATTTAATTATGCTACTGAGGGTTGCCGCCCACTTTTTAAAATAGTGCTTTCTACATTTTATAGCGAGTGCAAACATGATGTAAAACTTGTGAGAATCGATCCCAATCCTTTTTCTTTGTTTTTTATCTTTCTTAGGAATACACACACACACACACCACATATATATAAAATATATATTTTATTCTCTATTTTTACTATTAAGTCAATGTCTTCATACCATTATATTATATTGTTATGTTGTTGAAATTTTTTGTATTGATTTAAGACAATGGCTTCTGTTATATAATCCGCAAGTGTTGTGTGTGAATTAGATTTTTTTTAGTATTTAAAAACTAAGCTTTAATTAGCATTAATTATAATATGTAAATATGTTCCCCAAATTGCAAGCTATTTAAGAATTGAAGTGTTTGAAAAGATTTAGATTGGCATAAACGATGGTTTCCTGGTGTAGCTTAGTTTTGGTTCAATATGAAATGTGGGGTTTGAATTGTATGCCATTCTTTTTTTTTTTCCTTAAATCTCTTTGGTTCTATTTTTATCATCCATTTGCATTTGAATAAAATTTTTATTTTTCAATTTTTTATTTATGTCTTGCTATGAATCTTTTTTAAGCCATAAAGAAAAATGCTTACTAGTTAACCCCGAGGTTTAGCTCATTGTTTGCGTTTACCAAATGATATAAATAATGCATGCTTTTGATAAAATCAGCCTAAGAGTGAAAATCTCTAGCAAGTGTACCGATTGTAAAAAGTATAGTATAGTAATGCATAAGGTCATATTCCATAGGAATTGGGTCTTTAAGGATCAATAATTACACCCTTCATCTAGTTAAGCAAGTCAAAAAAGGAGTAGTCTTTTATTATCAATGATTACCAACCCTACATCTAGTTAAGCAAGTAAAAAAAAAAGAGTAATTATAGAATGGAATAGAACTAACTAAAAACTAAACTAATACAAATTCCCTTTGAAGTTTTAATACCTAAACCACTATTTCAAACAAAAGCATATTTTACACTAGCAAGTATATCTCATTCACCATTTTCATGGGACTAGTTTAGTTTTCATTCTCACTATTAAAATTTTATATATTAAATATTCACGGTTAATTACTATTAAATCTTTACTATTAATACGTAAATTAATGGAGAGATTGAAGATTGGATTGATCTCATAAAAAAATAGGCTAAACCATAGAAAATTCCTAGCAAAATGCACTAGGTTGTGTCTGTAGTAATAATAATTTGGGAAGACCAAGTCAAATCCACAAAGTTTTGGGACTTGCTCCTAGTTTTAAACAATCCTACTTAAATCTAGTTAAAACAAAATTTACTTAATTAAAAAAATCTAAATCTATTCCTAATTAATATAAAATATTTGGAAAAACCAACACCTATATTGATAAAAATAGTGAAACCAGGAAATTGGAATATTGAGATATCATGTTAACGATTATGATATTAAAATATAACCTATTTCATTGTTAGATTTTTACTGGTTTAGATTATTTCCTTGATTTCTTTTTCCATGTTACCAAAGTATGAAGCGTAGTAACCACCTCTTTCCATAGCAAGAATTTTCCTAATTAATTAATAAGCCTTTCTAATTTTTAGAAAAGATTATTTAATTAATTAATTGTTTTATGTTGTAAATCCTAATCCAACCACATGCTTACTGTAATCTAATGTTAGAATGTCATGGAATTGATTGAATTAATTTATTCATTTAGATTTAAACCAATCTAACATGCATTCCATAAATTATAAAATAAATGCTCGATGAACAAAAACCAAAAAAAAGCATTCCAAAATTTAAAATAAATGCCGATGAACAAAAAAAAAGAACATGTAATGCTCAAATATTTTGATATAATAAATCCCTAGATCCCCTCAATCCAATAATTCATAATTGTAAAAAGCACCCAAATTACAAGAGGAAAAAAAAAACCATGAACAAAAATTAGAAAAGGGAAAAAGAAAACTTAGTCTTTATCGAATTAATTCAGAGTTCTCATTCCTTAATCTTTCCATAAATTATGTCACTACTCCAAACTGATGTGGATTGTTATTATAGGGAACTACAAATAAAACTGCTATATGGGAAAAAAGAGAAACGTAGTCATTGAACAATTCAAAGTTCTCATTCCTTTAATCTTTGCATAAATTAAAGTCACTGCCACAACTAATGTGGAATATTCTTATGGTAAAAAACAAAAAAACTACTCTATGGAATTAAAAAAAGAAAATAGAGTTTGGGGGCTGTGAAACCTTTGTTTAGTGCATTAGTCTTCCCTCCTTTCATGTGTGTTGTGTCTTATTTTGTGGTCTCTAACCAAATATGTTTTCTTTCCCAATTTTTTTTTTTAAAACTCACAAAGTTTATTTCCTGATTTTTTTTTTTATAATTTAGCATGTGATTTTTGCACTAATCGTGTGATATTATTTTGAATCTGCATATTTTCCTACCAAAAGAATGAAAATATAAATCATTAGTGTAATACAAAGTTAATAAATTATATAATTTTCACACTTATTAATTTCCCCCAACGTTAGATTTTTCATTTTGTTAAGCAAAACTTATTTCATGAAAAAAAAATTAAGGACAACAAAAATACACTAATTACAATATTAAATGAAAAATTAACCATAAATTGCACACAAAAAAATTCATAGCGAATGAGAATCTTTCTTATCAATTTGCATTCAAAGAATATTTAAAATTTAAGTTATTAACAACTATTTTAGCCTGCTTTACTCAATAAATTCAAATACACTAAAAACACCTAAATACTAGAGTTTAGCTACTAATCTATGTGATATCAATTGTATTACATCATTTAAACAAAGATTTGCAAACTTAAAATTAATATAAATCAACTAGTCAAGAAAAAGTCATCTAACTTTATACACTTACCTAAACTGTACACACACTCCTCTTTCATCTCATATCAAATTTAAAGTAAATGCATATTACATCAATTTGTCTTCTAAAATATTTTCCTTTTTTTTTAGTTAGGTTTTCTTTCCATTAATTTTTATTTTGATTTGCATAACGTAGTTTAATTAATTGGTAAGTTCTAAACTAGATAACCTTTGGTTACTAGGTTTTAAGATATCCCATTAAACCTCTATAACTCTAAAAGCTTTATACTTGTAAACTTTAAAGAGTGCAATTTTATACTAGCAAGTGTACTAGGTCATGAATGTAGTAATAAAAAAACTAGTAAGATTAGGTTGTTCCCATGTGTACTAGATACTAGTACCAATTGTATTAACTCTAGTTTTAGTTTAGCAGTCAAATTCTAATTTAAAAGAAAAAAAAATTACTAAACTAAAACTAGTGAAATCTAATTATCCAAAAAATTCACTAGGGAAAATATCAATGAACTAAAGGGTGGGAAAATTAATTTGCTATCATTCGGAAATTTACATATGCATCAAGTATATATAAAGATAATTTTATGAGTTTTTTTTTCTTTTTTCTTTTAAAAAAAATTCACAAGGATCCCCCCTTTCCCCTTTTAAGTCCTAATAATCCTAAATTTTTGACATTGGCTTCCCTTTCAAATTGCCTAATTCATATTTATTAGCTATTGCAAAAAAAATTCCCTCTCATAAATAAAAATACCTTAATTAAAATTAAATTAACCTACATATTTTCCCATGTCAAGATAATGAATTTAATTGTATTGAGTTCATGAATCCTAGACTTAATCTAATATCCATGTGTCCATGCCATGGTTAAACTAAGCCCATTCCAATTTTCATGCAAGTCCTCCATTTTCTTCTAAGTCTTCTATTTCTAATTTATAAATAGTCAAAGGCCTAAAAACATATTTATAAACTTTTAAAAATCTTATAATAAAACCATTTAAAATAATTAAATAATAACATATAAAAGATTCATGATAAAATATATCCATCAAGCTAGTCAAATCCCATAAAACTATTTAATTCATGACAAATAAGCACAACAAAAAGATTAACAAGAAACATGAATTTAATGAAAATCATAGAAAAAAAAAGAACTTGGTAGAAATTTGTGAACAATTCTATCTTCTATTTCCCTTTCTATACTTAATCTTTTGTTTCTTGACCCTTATGTCCTGAGGAATCTTTTTTTTTTTTTTTTTTGCTATGACTGTGGAAAAGAAAAAGGAATATAAATTTTCCTTCCTTTGAATGTTTTCCCAAATTTCTTCTCCTATTAAAACCAAAAGGTTCAATTGACATTGTTTCCTAAAAAATATTGGCACATATTTCTTAATTTCCTTTTTCTTGTAATTTGATCATGAACACATAATACTCTAGAGGCCCCCTTTTCAATTAAATTATTGTAATGCATATCCACTTTCAAATATTATTATTGTTGAATGTGTTGGATACCCGGGACAAAAGTTAATTGGGACACATGTTGACTATGCTATGTGAATAGGTTGAACTTTAATCTCCAATGTAGATCGGGATGCAAATTTACAAATGAGCCAGCTTAATCCATAGATGCATGCCTTATCCATCCTTCAATAATTCTTGCATTTAAAACAACTTTTGTGTATATTTCCAAATCCTCACCAAACTTCCTATCAAAAGCATAAAAATATACACATAGGTGTCATTTAAAGTTTGTTAAAATAATATTTAAGTTTATAACTTATAAATTAAACCCCAACAATAGATTTTTCTTTTACTCAACAAAACATAAATCAATTCAAACTAAGAAAAAGTATCTTATTACACTTTCAATAGACCATCTCACTTACAATGATCTGAAAAAATTGGCACAAGTACAAATCACTTTTGCATCCTTAATAAATGAAAATACTAAAAAACTTTACTACAAAAAATATAGCCAATTTTTTATATTATGCACCAATAATACTTAAGCTCTATGACTAGAAAAATTAAATTTAAGTGATATAAGACTTTCATGTAATTTAAACAAAAATTGTTATCTTTTGAATTGAATTTAACATTAATTCACTTAAGAAAATCATACACACTTCTTATTCCATTTATCAAACATTTAAACTAAAACATTTATTACATATTTTCTTTGTTTAAACCTTATTCCATCTTTCTACAAAAGGGGTGCCTTTTTATTTTTATTTTCTTTTAATTTTAGTTTTCTTGAACTTTTGTCTTTAACTCATATAGCAAGCTTTAGGTCGATTTTCCTAGGCTCATCACCTAAGACAACAAGCGTTATTCCTATAGGTACCCTATAGACTTAATCACTCGTGTTAATGAAAACACACTGCTAGACTTTTAAATTTAATAACCGAGTGCCACACTACAACCATTTGGATAAGTGGACTTTATTATTCAAATGCCATAAGGAAGACCAAAAAGTACTGAGGCTATTCTTAAATTAATTCATAACTTGAGTCAAAGACTTGAGATAAATTAAAGTAGAATTGGCACTTTTTATATAGTTTTTTCCTTTTTCTTTGTTTCTTTTTCTTTTTTTTTTGTGTTTGTTACCTGAACTTTATTTTAAAAAAAGATAAGTAAGAAAAACTTCATTTGGTCACAAGTATATAAAGGTCTTCATGTTTTTCGAAATTTCCTAGGAATACTATATAATAAAGTGAATCTACGAAATGCACCTAACTAATTTTTTGTAAATAACATTGCCTCAACTCAAGACATTTGATCTTAAATTTAAAAAGTACAAAGTTGGCAATATCAAATATTAGTCATTCATCTTAGAGTGATTTGATGGTTTAGATTAGCCTCTAAAAATCTCTAAATGAATAAATTATCTCATTTGTAGAACATTTTACATATTGCTTGACGTAGCGTAGAAAGCGTAAAAGCACAGACCAATTCTGGGATTGAATCTCAAAGATAAACAAGGAACAATCTTAAATTATTCCTTAAAACTCTCAATTATCACATTAAAGAAACAAAGAAAACTCCTCCAAGTGTTTGAAATTCAATAGATGATAAAAGATAACCCTAATAATGACCTAGGAAACTATATATAGTCTTTCTTTAGGAAACAAATAAAAAAAGAAAATAATATATACACGGGAAATATAAATTACAACCTTCCCTCGTCATGCGGCTTATACACGGTCGTGTATAAAACCGTGTATGTTTCTGTGGATCTTCCAAACTCAACACACGTCGTGCCTTGGTGCCGTGTATAAAACTGTAATATGTTTCTGTGGATCTCAATACACAGCCATGCTTTGGTACCGTGTATAAAACCTTTGTATGTTTCTAGGATCTTTCAGACTCAATATAGGGCCGTGTCTTTCAAAGACACCCCATGACACATTTGTCAGCTACGATGTCCACATCATTGCTAAGTTTGAGAGCAACATGAATGGTTTGACAAAATGCCTCAATAAAGATCAAACCAATTTGTTTATGAAGAATGGATTAAGAACATGCAAGAACAGAAAACCCAATCTATGCCAATTGCACGCATAGGGACATCAAGTTGCATATTCCTCCTTCCACATCCATTTTTATTACATCTGCACATTGTAAACATTTCAAGTTTTTCCCCAAAGGGCTAAAGGGCATGCTCATTGCATGTAGTTGGCTAGCTAAAAATGATGATCTATATAAAACTCACTAATTGAGTGCTATAAAACCCTTTGCTATAATATTATTATACAATATATACATAAACACACACATGCTTGCCAATGAAAACCCCACGCACACATGAAATATGTACATGTCACAATCCGTAGTTCAATGTGGACATGGAGCAAATCAACTTAGGTTTCTAATGTTAT
The DNA here is from genome assembly GCA_037954665.1 of Laguncularia racemosa. NCBI lineage: Eukaryota > Viridiplantae > Streptophyta > Magnoliopsida > Myrtales > Combretaceae > Laguncularia > Laguncularia racemosa. The sequence continues at coordinate 22,464 of JBBMOL010001418.1, read as the reverse complement.
GAGCAACATTAATAAGGTATTATTATACTGGTTAAAGGGTACTCAAAAGGGTAGGTTTGGCTACTTGTGTGTAAATTGGTTGGAGTTGATGCTGCTCTCCTAATGATACCATGTAGGTCGAAACCAATTGAAAAGGTTCATCATCTTAAACATAAGAGGGATTGTGGAAAAGGGTAGTGAGGGTATTCTTAGGTAAAGGGATGGGTTCAGAATAGTCTTACTAAAAGTAGGAAGAAAAGGCTAGTTCACCAATCTAGAAATGAGTAAAATTGTCAAGCAAAGGATGATTGACCATTTCATGGAATTCTAAGTGGGGAGAACCTCCCACCCCTTAACAAGTAGAATTAGAGATAAAGTTCCAACCCCAACGAGTCACTTGAATACTACCCTATGTAATAAATGTGTAGGAAAATCATGTTAACAAAAAGGGCTCATATGAGTGTAGCTCAAGAGGAGGAGCAGTCATTAAATGGAGGATATAAATGCAAGAGAGGGGCGGTTTGGCCATGAGTCAAAGCTTATAAAAAGACCTACCCAAATCAATATAAAGGATAAAGAAAGAAAACAATACTTTAGTAGGCTACCTTACCATTAGGCATCTCAATAAGTGGCAATCTCAAATGATGTAGAGAGGGCAAGGCTAAGAGAGGGGAGATGTGGAAGCCTGGGAGGTTAGCAATAGGGGGAGGAGGGCAGTAATTTGCTAGGGAAAAAGGAAAGTGGTAGAAAATTGGCCTTGTGACAAGGGTGTATGAATTTAGTGGAAAGAATGACAAGATACTGACCTCAATGCAAATATGGGGGAAATTTAAAACACAGGCTTACAAGTTGTGAGTGGCATCAAATAAGATGGTTTATTTTAGGAGCAAGAATACTTTAAAAGGGAAAGGGTTTGGTCACTCATGATCAAACTGTTTGGAGCTTATGCCACTTTCCCTGATTAGTCATAATAGGCCAAAACCAGTTGAAAAAGTGTCCTCTCAAACATTAGAGGGCCCCATAGCAAAATGTAAAGGAAAATCATGAAGGAAGTGCTTAGAATAGTCTTGGGTAAAAATAAGAAAGAAGATTGACTGACCATCCGAAAATGATAAAATGTATGAAGTAAAGGATAGTCGAATGCCATACTAAAACTCTAGAAGAAAAGAATTTTTTGTCTTGTGACACACACACATGCACACATTTTCAATATCAATGGTTATATTTAAATAAATATACTTTTTCTTAAATAGTATAATACTTTAACATCACTCGTGCCTCAATGTAATGATCGTGTGGAAAAATTTTTTACAATTAAAACTTATGAATCATACCTAGTACAGTCCGGCACACATGATATTTAAAGTCGTCTTGGTTGACTAATTTGTCACATACTATATATAAATTACCAAATCAAGTTATGGCTCGACTTATTTTGATATTTTCCTAATCCGATCTTGTTATAACTTGAAAAAAAAAAAAAAAGAAAGAAAAAATCCAATAAAAATATTATTATTGAAAAATTTTACTTATAGACTCCAAAAAATTTTTTGGAGTTACCTCAAACTAGTGTCTTTGATTTGATTCCATCGAAATTGTTGTAGTTAGAAATTAACAAAGACAGTTGCATTAAGTCCTATACAAATTCAATTTAATCAACAATTTTTACATCCTTAAATTAATCAAACATAAACCTTGAATAATCTTAAAACCCTCATTATTCCATAAGATATTACTATACTATATGTTCAATTCAAACTCAAACCCTTTACCACCGAGAATAATCTAAATAATATGCTATATATTAGGTCACATTCAACAATAAAAAGGGCGGGAAAATTTATAGATTAAAACTCCTACTGAACAAAGAATTGTGTATATCTATGGGGCCCAAAAGTTAAATCAAAAATCCTTAACAATGCATTTGGAAGCAAGGAAAAGGTGAAGGAAAGATCTGGAGGGATGGAATTACTGGGATTTAAACCCATTTTCATAGAATTTGGGGAGAAAATTTGGGGTGGAAACAAATTTAAGAGCCCACTAAAATGTTGTTCCCTTACAAAATGGAGAAAGTAAGGAATTTTAAGAATAATTGATTTATTTTCTATTTGCTTCTTGTAATTGATTAAATTATTAACTCTTATGGTATTTTAGAAATTTTGGGTACTATATCACTCTTTTGTCTTATTTATAGCTAGTTAAATGCCATGTGTCATGTGCAAGTTTGGTTTAAAGAATTTTATATTTATAAAGAATGATATATTTCTCAAAAAATATATCACAATTAATATATTAATAAATAGTTCATGAAAAAAATATATGATTACTATTATTAAATTCAAACAATTGGTATTATATCATGTTAGTGTTTTTTTAACTTGTGTATGTGAAGGAATTTTGTAAAGGACTACCAATATAGAAACTATGACTTAGAATCTAAACTCAGGATTTAGTACAAAACCTAGATAGAACCTAGCAAAAACACCAAAATTCAACCTAAAATAAAAAGTCATGCCTGAACTATGGAATCTTCATTTGATAAAGATCATCAAAAGTCAAGCCAAGGAAAAAGTTTACTCATGTACCTCAACTTAAAGGACTAAAACATCACTCAACTATCCAAATTTGTTTAGAAAACCTAAAAACCCTAATATTTGAATAGAAATTAGGAAAACCTACCCTAACTAAGAAAACTAGTTAAATAGATCAAAAAGCCATTAAACTAAAATTTACCCTAAAGGAAAAAAAGTTATACTAAAAGAAAAAATTTTAAAAGTAAAAGTACAAATTATACTAAATAGAAAATATAATTATAAATTCTAAAAATAGTAAATAAATAGTAAAAAAAAAAACAAGGTAAAGACATTGATGGGGACCCATGACTCACCCTTACAAAACATGAAAACTTGGTACACTTAATGACCACTTTATTATTCTTGAAAATAAAAGGAAATAGTAAAATAATAATAGTATAACATATAAATTTGATAAAATACCCTATAAAAACACCAAAAAGATCACAATAAAATTTCACCTAACCAAATAGGTGTTTACCATGCATGGAAATGATTTACAAAAATTTTAAAAAAGAAAAAAAAAACAAAAGGGGGTACAAAATAAGGGAAATTTCATAGGAAATTTTAGACAAATTTTTAAAAGTAATAAAAAAAAAATCAAAAAAATCACCAAAAAAAAAATCGAGCTTTCCAAAATTCAAACAAAATTTAACCATTTGATCCCCTCATATTTATTCATTTTTCATCCAAATTCTATATTCAATTCAAAATTGAATATTTTTTCATTACCTAAGAAATCCATCTCATTCCACTTTCTTGTTAATTTGCATGGAATGCACTGTAAAATTTGAAAACTTCAAAACCTTAAAATTAAATTAAAAAAATCAATTAAACAAGGGGTGAAAACTCTATAAATACTAGCCTACCCTCCATTCTCCATTGTAACTCAAATTTGTTAGCCCCAAGTAGCAAAGGCTGATAGAAGAAGTTTTCCCTCTACCATGGTGGTGGCCATCATGGTAGGGGTTTTGTAATATAGGGTGATTTTTTGTACTAATTTTATGTGTTGGTGATTTGGTCTCCTTTCTTCACAAACTGTACCTAAAAGTTCAATCATTTTTCCACTAAATATGCCAATTTTTCTAGGATTAATCTCTCATGTTTTCATATTTTTTTAATTATTGCAAGTTATAGTACTATAATAAGTAATTTGCAAATTAACATAAAATTCCATTTAACTAAGTTATAGCCTAATTCTAATCTTCAATCACACATGTTATATTTTAATAATATTTAACATATTTGGAATTTTTGCCCCCACTTGATAAAATATTTTCCATAATTTAGTATTTAATGCCTATTTTTATTAAAAAGGGCTAAAATAACAATATTTTGATAAATTTATGAAAAAATTTCTAGTTTTTCACTTTTTTTCAAATATAAGTTATTTACACTACTTTATGATTTTTAAATTATATCGAAAAGGTGGTTTTTGATAATCTCCCAATTGTGGTCCCTTTATTAAGTCCTTACCAATAACTAGAGACTATGATACCTAATTGAAAAGAAAAACCTAATAACAAACATTTTTGTTATCCAATATGATCTACATTTTACGCTAACCAACTTTCAAACTTTAAATTATATTATATTAAAAAAAACACAGTTTTATCCACTAATTTTTGAAGAATAAAAATTACATAGTGAGTATATAAGTAAAACAAAAAATGAATAATGCTTTTCCAAAATTATCTTTTTTTTTCTTTTAATCAATTATCTATAGGAAATTTAAAATCACCACTAGAATAAAGTTTAAATCTAGCTTAAACTACCAAACAATTAGCTGTCACACGACATCTTTATTTTGTTAATAAAAATTGTAAGTCATTATACCTCTTATGCTTGTAACAAGATTCTATATACACAAGCAGAAGAAAGATTGCAATGATTGTGGTAGCTGAGCTTACCTACTTGGTATGTTTGTTTTGATGCCCTTTGAATTTAACATATGTTTGTGGCTTGATTATAATACTGTTTGGTTGTCCCTAAATTAGACTAATGTTATACTTGGCTTAATAACCAGTATGTATTGCATTCTTTTTGCATTTTTTCTACTCAACAATTACTTCCCTTTAGTGAGAACTAAATTAGAATCATTTTTTAAATCTTAATAAAATAAGTGATATGAGAAGAGGTCGCAAATATAGAATAAAGGCTATCACAGGGATAGCCCTAATGGATTTAAGAGGACTCATATGAGGGTCCATTGCACAATTTGGGTTTTTTAGTGGGGGCAATGTTTTGTATTGGCTAACATCCATTAAACCCAGGCTAAGTGGAGTTAGTTTTCTAGTCTCATGAGAACTGGTCAATGTCATGCAGATGGAACTATTAGTTACTGCATACAATTTATGGATTTATTGTCTTGATTGATACATATAATGCTTATACCTTGCCACTTACAAAACGATGTAGCATTTTTTTACACCCTTATAGTTTTGTTCATAAGTAAAATCAAAGTATCAACAAAAATGCCACTAACAATGCAATACATAAAATGGGTCAAGTAGGCCATATACAATAAGTTAACTTATTTTAAAAAGGTTTAGTTCATTATTCCTCAAGTAATTGTTGTTTTGCAAATATAAGTTGCACTAACAAATTGTAAAAGTTTGTCATTCCAATAACTCTCATAATTATTTAGTGGGTGTGGCAAGACTATTTATCGGGTTTTCAAGGCATGAAAAATTTTCTATAGTCCCACTCATGTTTTTTATGGAACCGATCAATTTTTCAATTTCACCATCAATTTATATATTAATGGTGATCATGGTAGAAATTTTAATATATGCGAATCAATAGTGAGTTTAAAAAGGCAAACTAGTCCCATTAAAAGGTGACAAGACCATAAAGGGTTTGCAATTTTTGTCATTGTTGCATAATAAATGTGAATATTTTGCTAATGAATAAAAAAATATTATTAATAAAGAGGTATAGCTAGTAAAAGTCTCTAAATTATATATTATTGTAGATGTTATATTGTTCAAAGAATTACAACACATTAAATTATGGAATGCAACATTATTACTAAAGAGTAGACCTTTCGTTATTAAATTAAGAAGGATGCAACCCTAGCCCATTCATAAGTGCCATTTTTTCTTTTCTTTTTCCCTTTTTTTTTTTTTGCATAAAAGACAAAATCTCTTTAATATCTAATTAAAAAAAATATATATAATAAAAATTTTAGTTTGCATAAAAGTGTGTTTGACTAAATGAAATGTTGAGAATTCCCAAAAAGGGAGTAATGATAAATAAGGTTATTCTAAAATTAAATATATAAAAACAAAAAACTAAAAAAAAAAAAAGAAAATAAAAAGACAAAAGTGTTTCAAAGTAAATAAAATTTTATATTCCATGTTTACTTGGATAGAAACAGTAAAATCATTGCATCACTTGAAGAAAATAATTAAAATTCTAATTTTAATTTCCCTTAAGACCTCTAGCCTTTGATAAAATTTCTTTTTTTTGATCTTTAGTTTTTAGAGTTTACAAATAATGAAAGTGTCAATGGATAAGACATAAATAGAAAAAAAAATTGATATAAAAATACCATGAAAATATAAAGAAAAGTCACTATAATAATAAAAGGTAATAATAGTGTAAAGTAACTACATTTAATTATATTAATCAAAACAATTAAAGAAAAAATCATAGGTATATAAACGGAAAAAAAAATAATTGGATAAGAGTATCAAATCATGAAGATGCATTATCATATACTAAGGATTATGCATTAATTAAAAAAAAAACAATTATATGAGTTATAAATTTAAGTCACACTTGAAAATTATAAAAGCATGCTCATGAAAAAAATGATTTATTTTAAGTAAACAAATGCAATTAGATAATGTACATAAGTGATGATATTGTTTTCAAACAATTCAATGCCCATAATAATCACATACTAAACTACTTTGGTACAATAATTTTCAAAATTGTAAACTTACAAATAAAGCTCAAATGGATCTATCCCTTATAATTTTTAACCCAATTAATTAAGAATAGATTTTTGTCACACCCATAAAACCAGTTAAACAATTTCACCACACTCGCTAACTAATGATTAGGGTATTGGAGTACAAATTTTCAAAGAAATTAAGTAAAATTAAGGCTTACATATGTACAATAACAGTTACTTGGGGAATAATGAACCAAACCTTTCTAAAAAAAATTAACCTATCATAAAAGGCCTCCCTTGATCCCATTTATCTATTTTTGATACTTAACTTTACCTATGGCACAAAATTTATAAGGTATGATAAAAAACCATATACTCCCAAAAATGTAAGGGATAAGCAAATTTTATGTATCAACGAAGATAAACAAGTCCTTTAAAGTGCATGTAGCAACCACTATGCTATTTACATGATAAGACCATTTGTGATAAATAGAGAAGTTAACCTCACTCAAGCCTAGGTTTGAGGGTTTTACCAATATCTAAAAAAACTTCACCATAAACCTAAACTTTTGCAAAAGGACACTCATGTGGGTCCTCCAAAACCCATTAGGACTATCCATTGATAGCTTTTGTCTTATACAGTGACCTCCTCTTTTATCCCCTTAGCTCCTTAAAGGTTTAAGGAAGGATAGTAATTATAGTCCTCATCCAAGGATAGTAATTTAGTGAGTAAAGTAAGTAAAAAGGATGTAATGCATGTTAGTTATTAGGAAGATTATAACATTAATCTAGTTTATGGGCGATTGAGCATTAGTAAATTAGGCCACAAATATATTTTATATTCGAAAGCATTAATCAGACATACCAAAGCAAGTAAGCTCAACTACCACAAAATTGCGATCACATTCACTGCATGTGCACATAAAATCTATGCCAAGCACAAGCAAGTATAATGACTTATGATCCCTTATTAAAAGAATAAAGATTGTCGCAAAGGCAAGACATTTACTTAGGCTAAAGGTGTAATTAAACCTTTGAAGTAAATCTTGAAAAGTCCAGTAGATATGCCTAAGTCAATAGTAGATAGGGGAATAACAAGTGATCCTTAAGGTAATTTCTAAAGAAGGTTCTATAATAGTTTTTATGAAGGTTTACTAGTCCCTATCATGATGGTAGTTTTTGGTTTAAGGATAAAGTTTAAAAATTTACTATTTTTCTTAAAAAGGGATAGTTTGTTGTGTGATACAAGAGTGCGTTATTAAATGTAGTATGGGGATAGGTGATTTTTTTTTTTTTTGAATAGGTTAGAAATATTAATGTAGTAGTTATAACTTTCTAAATTGTATGGAGTTAAAATGAGTTAATTATTTTAAAACAAAGCTTATTGAATTTTAAAAAGATAAGGAAAATATCATGTTGCAATAATTTAGTGTGAAAGAGTTAAAGTTTTTTTAAAAAGGAAATGTTAAGAGATGACTATATTGATTATAAAGTAATCGATGACTAATAAATAAGTTTTAAAAAAGGGTTTTTGTATAAATATATAATTTTTATAATATAAAACAATACACTTGAATTGTAATAGAATAAATAAATTTTAAAATGAAGTTTTAATGTAATTTGCCATTATAACTTGATTAAAATAGCCTATTCTTGATGAACAACCAATATTGGTATTTTCTATGAATTATTTAATTTTCAATATTTTAGCTATTTATTGCAAAAACAGGCTTAAATTATAAATCAAGTAAAAATATTTTGCCAAAAGGTGACAAAGGTTTCCCAAAACATCACAAATAATGTTAATTAACATGTGTGAAAAAAATGATGGTAAAAAATGAACTATAACTAATACTTTCTATTTTCTATCATAACTAGGAGATTACTTAATAGATTACCAATATTGGAGAAAATAAAAAGAAATACTAAACATAGAAATTAAATCAGGAAAATTAAAATAACTAAATAGGAATATAGGGAATGTACACATAAGAGAATGCAGCAAAATAACACCAAAATAAAAATATAAGAAAAATCTAGCTGAAATGTGACCACCACTAAAAAAACGCCACTCAAACCATCACCTCGACTAGAGTGTTGGTCCAATTCAAGAGGAGGGGGAAGCCCAAAAAATCATCTCTTGTGATCAATGAAGGCCAACAACTTTGAATGGAAAATGGGAGAGGGGCTACAGAATTTATAGGTGTTAAACCCCCTTAAAAAAATTTTTTTTTTAATATTAAAAATTATGGAAAAATTGACATATGTCTCTATGCATGTTGTCATGTGCAAGGTTAAAGTTTCATGATTTTTGTACACTTGTGTGAATTTTGATGGATTTTTTTTATAAAAATATGGAATATTCTAGCATAAATCAATTAAATTTAAATAATTAATTGATTCATTCTTATTTTCTTACTTTTTTAGAGAGATTTTATATTATGTCATAACATTTCTTAATCATGTTTAGTGATTTGATAATTGTTTGGCTATTTAAGGTTATTTTTCAAGATATTTCACCATATTACATATGATACCATATTAAAATTAGTATTTTCTTTAATCTTCAAAAAATTATGTGGTTACTAGGGGTAGACAAGATCCTTTTCTTGTCTTGTATGAATAAGGCATAGGTCCTTGTTGATGTCTTAACCTTGCCTTTTACTATTCCCCTTACTATTTTTATAATTTACTAATTACTATTTTACTTTTTATTGTAGATTTTTTCTTTCACTCTAAACTTTTACTTTACAATAAAATTTTACTTTGAGAATAAATTTTAGATTTTAGATTTTTTTTAATCTATTTTGACTATTTTTTCTTAATTATGGTAGGCTTTTTAATTTTTAAAATAAATTTTGGGCTTTCCAACTATATTAGATAGTTGAGTGGTATTTAAAATTCTTTAGTTGGGGGCAATTAACCTAATGGTATGAGTAATATTTTCTCTTAGCTTTACTTTTTATGGTATATTGATGGACATCTAGTTGTCATGCTATTCTAGGAAGAATTTAAATTTCTAAATAAGCTAATTCCAACTTAGGTTCTAAGTAAGGTTCTAGTTGGGTTATACATATATGGTTTTACAAGTTGAGTGTCTTTGCATTCTCTCCTCCAAAAAGTTTCATCATTAAAAGTTTTTGCTTAGCTTCTTCTGTTTTTGATTTCTAGCTTACACTTTGGGTTAACCATAAGGATCAATTTGGGAAATTTATATAGTTAATGTAGTTAAAATTAGGCAACTCTCATGTCCAAGTAGCTAACAATAATAGTTCCACTAGGTATACTATTTTTAATGATAGAATAAGGCCGATAACTATCATTATGTGTGTAATAAGACTAGGGTCTACATGTTAAACTATCCTCATTGATAGCATCAACATAATAACATAAGGAATTTTTTTTTTTTTTAGTGGGTGGTGGGATGCTTTTTACAATGATTTGGGTTTAAAACATTGAGGAAGCTAATAGTAAAAGCTAAAACTAAGTTTTTCAAAACTTAATAAAAAATTTTTAATTAAGGAATCATGTTTAAAATTGAAATTTAGGGGGTTTAGAAATGGATTTTGAAAGAAGATATTAATTTAAACAAAGTTTCTAATTTTCTTTTTTTTTTGAAAAAAATTTGTCCTTAATCAGATGTAGCATGTAAAAGGAGTTTATTTTTAAAAGACATTTTAGGATGAAGTTCTATTCGTAATTGATAAAGTGTCGCTACATAAAAAGAAGTTCATTTGGTGTTAAGTACTCCTTCCAGAAGAGATTTTTTTTAATAAATAGAACCAAAATGGTAGTTGGGAAAGAAGGAAATTTTGAATTGTACATGGAAAATTAAAATTTTTCTTTGGAAGATATAGTAGGTTGTCATAGTTGAAATGTTGGGAAATTGAAATTTGTTTAAAAATGTTGGAAAGATGGAGTTTAAAGTTAATATTTTATTGGTATCAAATCAAAGCGTGTAACACTGATTTAGTAAAGTGATTATCAACAAGGGATAACAATTTGAAATATTTTTGGGTTATGTGAAATGATTTTTTGTCAATTGGGATTAGATGAATATCAATAATTGATGCTTTTATTTAATAAGGTTAAATGAGATTTTCTTTGCTATTGAATGTGGAAAGGCTTAAGCTTCAATTGAATCTATGGCAAAAATTAAATGGTTTAAGAGAATTTGTTGTAACTAACTTGTACAAAAATTTTAAATTTGGCCAAGTTTGTAATAATAAAATGGTAGGAGTTAAGGTTAATGTTTAATGTGGGTTTTAATAATTAGTCATAATCATAAGGGTTTAATAGGTTTATTTAAATTTTTATTAATATCATCATCATCATCATCATCAACCTATCACTTAAGGGTTCCCAATCACCCCCAAATTTGTATTACCAATTTTTAAATTTTGGCATTATTCTTGAAGGTTAGTTACTTTGATACCATTTTAAGATTGTCACCCCTAAAAGCTTATTAATAGTCTCACCACACTAGCTAACTAATTATAAGGGTATTGGAATGATAAACCTTCATGATTAGTCAGTAGATGAAGACTTACATTTGTAAAACAATAGTCACTTGATGAATAAGAACCTAAACCTTTTTTAGATAAATTAACTTATTTGTATATGGCATCACATGATCTAATTTTCGTATTGCATTAGTTAGTTCATTTTTGTTGGTACTTTGATTTTACCTATGTATAAAATCTATAACATATGAGCAAAAACTACAAAACTCAGTAAGTGGCAAAGGATAAGCTTATATGTGTCAAGCAAGAAAAAACAAGTCTTTAGAAATGTATGCAACAGTCAATTATGCCATCCATACAATGTTGACCAATCATCATGAGACTAGAGAAACTAACTTGACTCTAGCTTAGGTTTTGAGGATTGACTAATATACAAAACACTACTCCACCAAACTTAGGCTTATGTAATGGACCTTCCTAAAAGGTCCTCCCAAAACCCCTTAAACTATCGATATGATAGCTTTTGTCCTATACTGTAATCTTCTCTTTTTTCACTTAGTTTCTTATAAGGTTTAAAAAAGGATAATGACTATAGTCCTCACCCAATGGGTAAACATTTTTATAAGCAAAAGTAATGCAAAAAGGATGCAATGCATGTCTAGTTATTAAGTTAAGTATAACATTAATTCAATCTAAAGGTGATCAAACATTATTATAATTGGGCACAAATGCATTTATATTCAAAAGGCATTAATCAGACATGCAAAAGTAGGTAGGGTTTTGCTACCACCAACATTATAGTCACACTTGTTGCATGCATACACATAATCTATGCTACCACATAAGCAAGCATATTGACTTATAATCCTTTGTCAACAAAATAAAGACTATTAGAGACAAGGCACTTACTTGGGCTATGGTGTTAGTAATCCTTTGAGTGAATCCTAAAAAATCTAATAAATATGTTTAAGTTAATAGTAATTCGGGAATAAAAATATGATTCTTAAAGTAATTTTTTAAAGAATTTTTTAATAGGTTCTATGGTAGGTTCTACATAAAAGGTTCTACTATAGTCTTTAATCATAATATTAGTTTTCAACCTAGGGTAAAGTAAAAATTATGTTTTCCCCTTTGGAAGGGATAGTTATTATGTGATATGGGATTAGTTAAAAAATATAGTAAGGGTAAAGGTAATATTTTGGGGATTTTCCCATTTAAAAAGTTTTAGAAATTCTATTGTAGTAGTTATGATTTTGAGTTATACTAGACATTTTAAAAAAATTAATTATTTAAATCAACTCTTACTAAATTCTCTAAGATAGGGGAAAATAGAATCCATTGATAGCTATTTTGATTACCAGGTATATAAATAGTAGAATTGTTTGACATGTAAAGTTAAATAAGTGAACATAGAAAAAAGGAAATATTAAATGAGTTTTTTATGTGCAAATAACTAAGTGTACAAGAGTTAAAGTTTGAAATACGAAATGTTAAAGATGATCCATATTGATTATAAAATAACAAATAAATACTATATATAGGTTTTTAAAATAGGTTAGATACGAATATATTTCGATAATGGTAAAATAATATGTTTGAATAGCAATAGAAGAAAGAAGTTTTAAAATGGACTTTAATGCAATTTTTTCATTATAACTTGGTTAAAATAGCCTAATCTTGTGAAAAACCATTATTAGTATTTTTCTAAGAATTATTTAATTTTCAATATTTTAGCATTAAAAAGAAAATAGGCTTAAATTAAAAAACAAGTAAAAACATTTGACTAAGAGGTGATGAAGGTTTCCCAAGACATCACAAATAATGTTAATTAACATGTTAAAAATATGATGATAAAAAATGGACTATAACTAAGACTTTCTAATTTCTATTAGTAACTAGAAAATTACTAATATAATACTAAAACTTGAGAAAATTATAAAAAATAATAAGCACAAGAAATCAAATCTAAAAAAAAAAAAAAAATAAAATAACTAAATAAGGATATAAGAAACTTAAACCCATGTGAGGATGTGACAAAATAATGTTAGATTAAAAAATATAAGAAAAATTAGACCGAAATGTGACCACCACCTCAAAATGCCACTCAAACCACCACCATTAGCAGATTGGCAACCCACTTCAAGAGGAGGGTAAGCCCTAATATCACCTCTTGTGATCAATGGAGACTAACAACTCTAAATGGAAAATGAAAGAGGGATTGCCATATTTATAATTGTTAAATAGTTTTAAACTCCCTTAATTTTTTAATAGTAAAAATTATGGCAAATTGACATGTGTCTCAATGCATGCTAACACATGTAGGGTTAAAGTTTCATAATTTTAGGACACTTATGTGAATTTTGGTTGATTTTTTTATTAAAAATATAGAATATTCCAACATTATTCTAATTTTGTAAATTATTAATTAATTTATTCTTTACTTTTTCTACTTTTTCGGAGATATTCTAAAATTATGTAACGACATGTTCATATCATGTTTGGGGATTTGATAGTAGTTTGGCCATTTAGGGTTATTTTATGGGATATTTTATCATAATTATGTATTATACTATATTATTTTATTATTTTCTTTAATTTTCAAAAATAAGAGTTTGTTATTAAGTGTAAACATGGCCCTTGTCATGTCTTCTATAAATGAGGCATAGGCTCTTGTGATGTCTTAATCATTTACAATTTACTAATTACTATTTTAACTTTTTATTGTAGACTTTTTACTATTAATATAAATTTTTACTTTTACTAAAAAAATTTACCTTTAGATAAAATTTTAGGTTTTAGGGCTTTTTATCTGTTTTGGCTATTTTTCTTTATTATTGTTTTTTTTTTTTAATTTCTACCTAAATTTTAGGCTTTCCAACTATATTGGTTAGTTAAGTGGTGTTTAATTCTTTAGGTTGGGGTCTAAATATCCTAATGTCGTGAGTAATATTTTATCTTAACTTGACTTTCGATGGTTTATTGAGTAGAAATCTACTTATCATTACTGTTGTAGGGTGAATTTCATTGCTACTAGACTAAGTTCCAACTTAGGTTTTTGAGTTAGGTTTTGGGTTAGGTTCTATACATATGGTTAAGCAAGTTAAGAGTCCTTACAAAAACATTATATTGAAAATAATTAAATATCAAGAGAGGCATGGATCATTGATATAAAGTAAAAGATGCCATCTTAATATAAAAATCTCTTGAAGAGAAAATTAAAGAGAGAGAAAGAGAGAAAGAGAGAGAGAGAGAGAGAGGAACAAAAATTGAGAAAGTGAGATAGAAAAATAGTGTGTTGTTTGAATTATATTCTAAAAACTAAATTTCTAGTGTGTCAATCACAAACAGAAAAAAAAAAAAGAAAATTTAAATATAAGGAATAAACTAGTACCTCACATAACTTCTTTAGGAATGGAATTTGAAAAAAAAAATATTAAACATTGCAAATAAAAATAAAAAATTAACAAACCATTATAATAATGAGGCATTGAGAATAAAAGATTAATTGAGAACTCTAGTTTAAGAACATCCTTTGCTTTAAACTAAAACAAATTTCAATTCTAAATAAAAAAATTTATCTAAAGAAATATTAGCAAGATTTCATTAGAATATCTATTATAATATATAATTTTAGAAGTTTTTTTTCTTTCATATGCCCCTTCATTATTACCTTCTTGTATTTTTACTTTTTTTATATTATTATTTTTTTTTTGTTATAGTTATTATTTTCATGTTCGTAACTTTTTGGTAAAAACCTTTTCAGATTGTTGTATTTTATGAAATAATAACTCCCCTAGAAATTAAAGAGCTACTATGTAGATTATATACTACATGACTCTTCATTTCTTCTAAATAACCGTTTATCATTACCTTTTTGTGTTTGTACTTTTTCGACATTGCCAATTTTATTTCTTTTTTGTGTATAGTCCTCTTTGTTATTATTCGCGTTTGAGCTTTTCAATATTTTTTTTTTGAATTTTTATTATTTCATTATTATGCAGATGATATATTACATGACTCATCATTTCTCCATATTTTACACTTTATTACTCTTTTCCCAACGTAATTATTTTATTACAACAATGAACACATCTAACTACCATTCTCTCTCCGTCCCTCTCTATTGTCAGTTTTCTCTCTCTCCAACCATCATTTGATCTATTCACTCCAAGAATTCCACTTTTTTATGTATTTAATAGATAGGTAAATGGTTTCTTTATCTTTACTTACAACTTTTATTGTTTATTATTTACGTTTGCTTTCTTATTGACTTAATTGGTAGGTAATTAAATTCTTTAACTTTTCTCATTTCTTTATATATTTGTTTTTTTCATTTGTTTAACTCAAATGATAATCTCTCTTGTTATAACTTTTGTAGTTTAGTTATACTATGAATTCATTTCTTTGTTATTCTCATGTGGAATATCTTCAAAGAAAAATTTATGTTAATTTAATTGCTATTTGTTTTCTATAGGAACATTATGTAATATGTTGGCAGTGGCCCTACTATTCATTTCAAAAAGCTTTTAGATTTTGTTCCTATATCACAAGATAAATTACTCCTTTTTTCTGCTATTAATATTTTACTTTATACATAATTCACAAGCAATTTAGATTTAATGTAAAAAAAAAAAATATGTTTAGGAAATTTATGCATTATTTGGGATCTTTTAAATAAATTTTTTTAGTATCCTTATAAACACAATTGTTTTTATCTTTTTTTTTTTGGACAATCTATGTAATATGTTATTTTTTTGTTAGTAAATTAAGCATTATAGAAGCTTCTTTTCTATTTATTTATGAAATAATCTTGATTAAAGAATTGCAAAGAGTCCACAAGATAATAGAATTATATAATTTGTTTCACTTGTTGTTTGGGTTGGAGTCTCATGACTTTATAAAAGACTAGTGTTGTTTTTTTTAGCATATCTCAATTTTAAAATGTAAAGACTTTTATAAAATTATATAATGTATTAGGGAACTTTTTAATATATTGATTTTGCTTTTAATTCCATTCTTATTTTGATAAAGATTATTTATATTTTGTACAGCTTAGTCTATAGCATTAATTTGTTCACACGTGTACATATTAGAATACTTGTACATATGAGAGAGTACTATAATTATAAATAGTTTATTGGTTGTAACTTTTGTAACTAGCTACACTCTTTACTCACATAATAGTAATAATAGGAAAAACCATTTCTCTCTTTCTCTCTTCTCTGCTTTTCTTTCTCCATTCGTTTTGTTATAGGGTTTTGGATCTGTCAATTTTATCATGGTATCAAGCTCATTTAAGTCATTTTCTTTTATCAATAATGGAAAATTTCCCATTAGAAGATGCTTCCTCTCTGTATTTCAATCATCACTTAAATACATAAAATTCCATAGCAATTATGCTGGGTTTGATTAGGTTAAACTATAGTACTTAGAGCAAGTCTTTTTTACTTGCCTTGTCAATACACAATAAAGTTAGATTTATTGATAAGTCAATTGATGCTCCAACTAAGATAGATCTAATGCTACCCATTTGAATTGTTGCAATAATCTAATAGTTATGTGGATACTATGGTCCATTTTGTTGTCATCTATTTATTTGGAACAAGCTAGTTTTCTCAACTTGATGATATTTGTATATGCAAGTTATATCATATGCTTAATACTATGATTCAAGGAAATTAATTTGTTGATGATTGTTTTACTAAGTTGAACATGATTTGGGAAGAGTTGAGAAATTTAAGCCTTTGCCTCATTGTACTTGTGGTTCTTGTAGTCAAGATTTTTTTCATAAGTTTCTAGAAATGGCTCAAAAGGATTGTGTTTAAATTTCTCAATGGATTGAATGACAATTTTTCAACTCTTAGATCTCAAATCTTAATTCTAAAGCCTTTTCCAACTTTGGATGAAGTTTATAATTGTTTGATTAGAGATAAATTTCAAAGAATGAATAGCCTAAAGATTTATAGTTCCTAATGCATCTACTGAGCTTCAATGAGACTAAACAGAAGAATAGAAGTGAGATAGTCTACAATTATTATTGAAAGAGATGTCATTTGAAAGATAAGTGCTATAAGCTGATTGGTTTTCCATTACACTTAAAAATTTAATAATCTGAGATTGTCTAGTACAGATTAACTTATTTCTGATTTTTTCTAGAGAGAATATTGCAGCACATGGTAGCAATGGTTATATTGTGGAGGTTTGAATACTAGTATAGGTTTGAATACTTTAAAGAACAATGCTTCCAATTTTTGGGTTTTAACTAGACACTAGGTTTTTCATTTATTGAGTTTAGTAAATGTTTTAGTTAGCTCAACTTAAGTATCAATTCCACTTCTTCTACTATGTATCAAATTTTTCTTTGTAGGATACTAGTTCAACTCAATCAAGTCTCATGGTAGGTATTCTTTATTTGCTATTACATGGTTTTAATTCAATTTCAAATTTGAATGCTCCTTAGGTTCTTGATTCAGGGGCAACTAATCATATAGTCAGTTCTTTCAAAGTTTCATACCTATTTAGTTGTTCATGATTGTTATGTTAAATATACCTAATAAACATCATCTTTGAGCTACACATAGAGATTATGTCATTATTTCATCTTATTTAGTTCTTCATGATGATTTTTTCATCTCAAAATTTAAATCTAATCTTATCTCCTTATCTAAGATCCTTTCAACTATTAAGTGTTCACTCATGTTTACTAAACATGAAACTTATATTTATGACTCTTCCACACTAAAAGTGATTAGTCGAGGGAAAGCTAAGCATGGACTATTTTACTTAAAGTAGCAAATTGGAGGTTTAGTCGATTGTGTTTTTGTTTATAAGTCTAGCAGTTATTCATCTTGTAATACATAAAAGTCTTTGTCAGTTTCCAATGTTCTCAATAATATGCCAAATACTTTTAATGTAAGGCATTATAGGTTTGGTCATCCTTCAATTGATTGTATGAAGGATATTCATAAACTTGATAATTTGGTTTCTTACAATAAATTTGTTTGTATCATTTGTCCATTAGCAAAATAAAAGTGTTCTTCCCTTTCCTGTACACATTAGAAATACTACTTATGCTTTTGATCTAGTCCATATTAATATTTGGGGTCTTTATGTAACTTCTTCTTTGGAAGGGCATAAATATTTTCTTACAATTGTTGATAATTACACAAAACTTACTTGGGTATATTTGATGAAATCTAAACATGATGTTTCTTCTATTATTTTTACCTTTCACAACATGGTTCTTACCCAATTTAGACAAAAAATTAAGATAATTCAAATAGATAATTGTCACATATTTATCAATTTAATTTCTATTCTCTAAAGGCATTCTACATCATATTTCTTATGCAGATGCACCACAACAAAATGGTGTTGTTGAGAGAAAACGCCAACATTAGTTTTATTGCAGAAGCCCTTCCTTTTTAGTCTTCAATTCCTTTATGCTTTTGAGGTGATGCTTCTCTATAAAATGGTGTTCTTAAAGGAAGAACACTAATCAAATGCTTTATTTTCAATAAAATCCCTTCTTATACACACTTCCAAGTCTTTGTTTCTTTATGCTTTACTTCTACACTTAACATTTATTGTACAAAATTTGATGCTCATGTACATCCTTATGTTTTTGTTGGATATCCAATTGGATCAAAAGGTTACAAGTTTATGATTTAGTCGCTAAAAAGTACATTGTTTCTCAAGATGTCAATTTTCTTAAATACATTTTAACTTTTTGTGCTTTTACTATAGCTACACCTTTTATTTCATCATCGTCTCAATTTTCTTCATCTTTATCTTTGCCTACAACTAAATCTACTTCTCTTATAAATCATATTTTTTCCCAATTTCTTGATAGTCATGATTCATGTGATGACACTTTTAATAATACAAATGCTTCTTGATGTCCCTGCTCCTAGTAGTTTTTGGAATTGATGTAGTTCTACGTTATAGTATTAGAGTTCACCATATTCCTTCTAGTTGGTTGATTATCGCCATGATTTAAGCTTTGGGACATCAATCTTCTAGTTTGATCTTGATACTCATTCTTCTACTTGTCATCCTATTCAACAAGTTTTATCATACAATTCATTGTATCTTTCTTTTCATGCATTGACAATTGAAATCTCTAAACATTTTAAACCATTTTGTTACAAACAACAGTGAGTCTTGAACCATGGTGTAAAGTAATGGATGAAGGGCTTGATTCTTTAAAGACTAAAAATACTTGGTCCGTTTTCCTTTCCCTCTAGGCAAACATATTACTAGATGAAAGTGGGTTTACAAATTGAAAACAAAGGCTAATGGTAATATTGATAGATATAAAGCCCAATTGGTGCTAAAGGGTATAGTCAAAAGGAAAATTTTGATTATAATGAAACCTTTAGTTTGATAGTTTAAACATACATCTATTCATTATTTTCTTATCTTGCTATTGTGTTTAATTGGCACATTCATCAAATCAATGTTCATAAATGCATTTTTAAATGGAGATTTACATGAGGAAGTCTATATGGGTCTTTGACAAGAATTAGAGGTTAAGGATAGTCTATAGGTACTGGTAGGATAGTTTGCAAGCTCAATAAATCTTTATATGGGTTAAAACAAGCAACACAGTTGTGGAATGTTAAGCTCACCTCTTGTTTACTAACGCATGGTTTTAGATAGTCCTATTGTGATTATTCTTTGTTAACAAAAGGGTCTAGTGATGATTTTATTGTAATATTGGTGCATGTTAATGACCTTGCAATTGCTAGTAAAGTTGTTGATGTTATTGAGTACTTTAAATGTTTCTTAGATTATAATTCAAAATAAAGGATTTTGATGTTCTAAAGTAAATTTCATTGGCTTGAATTAGCATGATCTTCTCAAAGTCTAGTGTTGCCTCAATGCAAATTTATATTGGACTTAAATTTTCTGAAATAGGTTTTATTAAATCATAATCTTCCTCAGTAATTATAGTTGCAAATCACAAACTCTCTAAAGAGGATTCATTTGATCTTGTTGATGCTACTTCCTATAGAAAAAATCATTGGCAAGCTTTTGTATTTGAGCATAACATGACATGATATTGCTTATTCCATGCATTTGTTAAGCCGATTCATGGAACTACCAAGACAATCACATCAATTAGCACTTTGAGAAAGTGTTCGTTATTTGAAACAGAGTCTTAGCCAAGGCTTGTTCTTTTCTAATAAGTTTTTATTTGATTCTTATAGCTTTTTAGTTTAGTGATTGGGGTGTGATGTCTAGATAGTAGGTGGTCTACAACTAGTTTTTGTGTTTTCCTTAGTGATTCGCTTGTCAATTGGAAGTCTAAAAAGAAAACTATGATTTCTAGAAGTTTAGCAAAATCAAAGTATAGAGCTCTTGCTTCTATTACATGTGAAGTGATGTGGCTACTGTCTTTATTGAAAGAATTGAAGTAGATTGCAATTCAACTGTTCAACTTTATTATGATAATCACTTTGCTTTGCATATTACTCGAAATCCAGTCTTTCATTAGCGCATAAAGCATTTAGAGATGGACTTCATTTTGTATGAGATAAGGTTCTTGAAGGAATAATTCTTCCCATATATGTTCCAAGGAAAATGCAAATTGTTAAAATATTCATGAAGTGCTTTTAATTGACCATTTCCACACTTTACTAAGGCAAGATGGGAGTATTGAATATATACTCTCCATCTTGAGGGGGATGATAAATATTATTTATATTTTTGTATAGCTTAATCAATAGCATAGTTTTGTTTACACATATACATAGTGGAATACTTGTACATATTGGAGGCTACTTTAAGTATAAATAGCTTTTTGTTGTGACTTTTGTAGCTACCTACACTCTTTGCTCACATAACAACAATAATAGTAAAAACCATTCCTTCCTATCCATTTTGTTTTGTCTCCCCATGCACGAAGCCTCCCGGTCCCAGGAAACTACGACAAATCAACCCTTTCTACGCTTCTGCCGGTCACACTAAGGATAAAATAAACCAGAAGTCAAATATTTCTACTTTTAAGAATAAGAAACGCAACTTGCAAGAAGTATACTTTTAGGCAGCAAACTGAAAACATCTTCTCAATTTCATTTGTAAATAATTCCTGTCCTTTTTAGACGAATGACGGGATAAGTATTTAATTGTTAAAGAGTAAAATGATTTATTTATTGAAGATGGCATAATTTTAAATATTTTATCTTCCAAACAAATCACTGTCATGACTTGATAATCTCATCACTTCTTAAGGATCCTTAATTCTGCCCGACACCACGCAGAGCGAGAGAGAGAGAGAATGGAGGAGGTTCGCGACATAGCAATGGCATACTACGGAACATTGACAGAGGAACAAAAGCAAAATATTCAGAAATATTCCAATCCATGGATAAAGATGGAGATGGAAAAAATAACAAGAAATGAGTTCCTCGTTTTCTCAAATCAACAACGAAAGGCGCCGTTCTTGGTACAACCAGGCTATTCCAGATCTAGACAAGGATGAAAACGGTTACCTCGACTTTACCGAATTCATCACCTTTTATTACTTAAAAATATTCACGATCGAAATACGATGTGATGGATGTGGGCTGATCTTAAATGGAAAGATCTATTTCACTTGTGCTCACTTCTGCCACAAAGCCACTTCGTACGATCTTCGTTGCTCTTGCTTCTCCAACAAGAGTCACACACACACTCCCATGATAATGGCTCTATCCTGTTTTTTAGGGACACGTCTTCGTTGCTCATTGACAAGATACATGGCGACCCCAAGCGAAAAGAGGTACAATATTTTCTGAAAAAAAATATTTTTTAAGATAGCGTTTGGTTTGGGATTGGAATTCGACACTGGACCGAACAAAATTTTTTGTCCTCCTTTGATTGCCATCCTTGAAGCAAGTACTGGACTAAATACAAATATGGTACTGGACTAAATCAGATATTTTAGTACCGTGTATAATTCGGTACAAAAAATTCGGCACTGGACATACAACCCAATTTTTGCGAAAATTTCCCAATTTGCCCCTCAATGATCGCGTGTTACTTTCCTTCCCTCTTTGTTCTGCATCAAAGTGTTATTTCCATTTCCGTCACTTTCCCTTCATTCTTTTCTGTCCAATTTTTTCTCTTCACGCGCAACTGCTTCGGAGGAGGAACAACGACAGCTCATCGGCGCCAGTCCTTCCACCATCAGGTTTGTATGCTTCCATCTCTTCTCAAATCGTTGATTCCTTAACAATGTTCATCGCATGGTTGTTCGATTTTTTCGTGTCGTTGTCCACTGGTCCTTCTCTGCCGCTTGTTGTATGTTCCTCGCATGCTTCTTGCTTATATGGGTTTAGCTGTTATTTACGTTGCTAAGGGATAGGGTTTAGGTAATGGATTTTGATTTTAGGGTTTAGGTTAATGGATTTTTGATTTTAGGGTTTAGGTTAATGGATTTTGATTTTAGGTTTAGGTTAATGTCCTCGCAGCTGTTATAAATCTATAATCAGTGTGTGAAGAAGGACATTGATGAACTAGGAGACGCATCTCAACATACTGATACTGATAATTGGGCCCCTTT
>JBBMOL010001417.1:0-39869 GCA_037954665.1 Laguncularia racemosa | reverse complement strand
ATCCCCTAAACGACCCGGCTTCGGCGGAATAGAACGCCCATCGATGAAGTCGCCAAAGCGAAACGCGGCCGTTGGGTTGGACTCGATCAACCCCAGCTTGTGGGCCTGCTTAAACGCTTGCTTCAGCACCGACAGCACCAGGCGCACGAACGACAGCGAATAGCGCTCTTGTAGTGGCCATATCAAACACTCATCCAGCACCGCATGATTCACGGTCGCCACGGCCACCTCTCCGATCAGGGGCACCAGGTGCCGATTGATCACGCTTTTGATGGTGGACTTGCGGGACTTAGACAGACGCCCATTTTTGGCCGTACGCACCGCATACCACCGCAGCACATCACCGATGGTTTCCCAGGTACTGACGCGCACACGGTTAGAAAGCGGGTTAACCGCCAGCTCGGCTTGAATGTCGGGCAAGCGCTGCAGCAGCGCCTTAGTAGATAGCTCAGGCCACACACCCGCCTTGCGCCAGCGTGTGCCACCTTTTGCATACTTGATAACGTGCCAGCTCGCCCGCTTCCTATCGGCGTTAAAGCGCAAGCGCAGCGGGTAGCGAGGGTCTTTTAACTGGCGAATGGCGGGGTTATTGATATGCCGCTTGATGACGGCATCAGAAAGGGTAACGCTTAGCGTTTGGGTCATTGCTCGGGCTCCAGGCGCAACGCTCCGCTAGAGCCGCGACAACGCCCACGCTAGAGCCGTTGCGTTAATTCGTTACTTGGTTAAAACAGCCAGGGTAGCCAGCTGATTAAAAGCGCATGAAGGTTAGCGCCCGCAGGGAAACCCACCGCCGCGCCAGCCGCTAACCAAAAGCCAGCGCCGAACAAACCGAGCGGGCCGGGCAAGCCCCAGTGGAAGTGCTTAATCGTTTTCACGGTGCAACCACTCCATCACGCTCGCGGGTTCTGGCCTTCAGCGCTTCAAGCGATAGAGTCAAATGGTGCAACGCCGTAGCGTTATAACTATTGGCAAAAGGGCCGCGCTCGAAACACGCCAGGCGATCTGCACACATGGCCAACAGCGACTCGATAGACACACCGTTCACCCCGAACTCATTAGGGTTACCGTCTTGAAAGCTCACGCACCCCACCACATGCGCAATCCCGCCATCAGCAGACAACAAACGCTGTTCAGGCCCCACACCCACCACATAATGGTTCTGGGCACCGCCTGGGCTGTACGGGCCGTGTGCAATCACCGCTAGGCCCATGTCGCCACGGTTGCCATTTACTGCATGGTCCGTGACCAGTCTCACTTGCTCTAATGCCACCATGACAAACCTCGCCTTCTTAAATAATTCGTTAATTCGTTATTTCGTTAATTAACGCTTATGGTTCGATACGCCCCAAACCGCCCTTCCACGCTAGCCCGAGCCTCCTTCCGGCTCATAGGGACACTGGTCAACATCGAGAACGAACGGCGCTCACCATCCACCAGGACGGTGACCAGAAACGCCCGCTTACGGCTCATTGCGCCAGCCTCGCTTCTACCTCAGCCCGCGCCGCTGCTAGCCGCCTACGGTAGGTGCGCAAGCTGATACCCAGCGCCTGCGCCTTATCGGCCTGCGTTAACGCCTTGGCGTTGTCATCATCACCGCGCCAGCCCCACACCTCCGACCCCACGCCATGCTCCCAACGCAACACGCGCGCCGTCATCGGCTCACGCGTAGACAACGCGAACACCGCCGCTTCAATGCGCTCCTCAACTGAATTGGTGGGCCCCGCACTGCTGGCACCAAACACAATGTGGCCTTTGCTATCCATCCAGCGCGCCAGCAACGAAGGCCCGGCCATGTTTGACGACGACCCGCCGTAGCACCACCGGGCCCACAGCTCAAACAGCTCATCGAGTTCATTACGGCGGCGTCGAGCCATGCTTACCCTTCCTTAACCCACGCGTTAAAGCGCGCTACTAAGGCACGGTACTTGTCGGCTGCCTGGGGGCAGGTATCCAGCTCACGACGGCTCAGCACATCACATGCCAAGCGCACCTCTTTGGCAGCGGCGTTCGCATCACCGACCGCGCGCCCGGTAATAGCCGTGAGAAAGTCACGGAAAGCAGGCCGACCGCATAACATCGCGGCCCCTTTGGCATAAGACGGGCTACCCATGGAAGCCTCGCGCGTTTCTGCACAATGTTTCGCTCAATGCCTCTAACGGATCCAGGTAATGGCGGTGGCCACCCTCTTTATCCGTCACCGCGATATCACCCCGCTGAATGGCAATGTCACTGCTGGGCGAGCCCTCAACGAACCACAACACACCGCCACGCTGGCGTATGGCGTCCGCTTCCTCATAGCTCTGCACATCCGCAAACACGATGCCGTCCAGCCGCGTACCTGCCACATCGGTCATCACATGGGCCATCCGATCAGCACGGGAACGTGGCTTACAGGGCGTATCCATGTGGTACGCCACTAACCGGGCAATGTCTGCCTCAGCCACTTGGTTAGCCACCCGATGCCGCCGGGGCGGCGTAGAGCCATACAGGCCAATAATCACCATTCGTTTGCTTCCTTGATTCGTTGCGCCCGCAGCGCTTGTAAGTGCCCATGCAACGCAGCGGTGCCAAGCCCGGTTCCGGCCTTGATCGTTGTTTGTACTGCGCTATTCATTTCCTCAACGGTGACGTTGGACGCACACCAACGCCGGAACATGCGCTGGTTATCCGCGCGGTTAGCAATCTTGGGCGGATACGCCATTTCCTCCACAAACCACGCCGTCCACTGCTCTGCGTGGGTAAACAGCAACGGCGTGGCGGCGTCGGGGGTAGCGGACTCGCTGGGCACCTCACGCACCAGCGCCGGGCACTCAACGGCCACTTGTTCGCCGTCGTCCTCAACCGTAAAAACACCCTGCGCCTGGCACACACTGAAAAACTCGCTTAAGGGCTCAGGCTGGGCAGCCAGCAACGCCGCCCATGCTTCCCAACTCAGCACCACACGCCCCGCCTGCCCCTCGCTGGCCAGCAGCGCCAGCACCTTCACGTAACGGGCGAAGCCCAACAGGGCAAAGTGCTGCTCCACAGCACGGGCATGGTCAGACGACAGCGCGTCACAGGGGATAACGGGGTTCATGGAGCCTCTAACAAGCGTTGCGCCAGCGGCCCATAGATGCCGTTGAAGTCGACACGGCCATGGGTGCGGATCACGATATTTAAGGCGGCCGTAAAGCGAGGGGGCTTCTCAAAGCGGTACCAGGAGTACACCGTGCGCGGCTTCTCTTTCAGGAAATCAGCGGCGGTCTCAATGCCTCCCTGATCGTCTACCCACTGGTTAAATTTCACATTAAGGCACTCATTTACACATATAGTGCAAATGCTAGCCGCAGAAAGCCCCCCCCTGCAAGGGTTCTTTGTGGAAAAAGACACTTCGAGTGTATTACTCTAGGGGTATACAGGGGTTAAAATGCATTGTTTTTTATCAAACAGGAAACGCCGGAATGTCTGACACCGGAAACGTCATCTCCGAGCGCCTGGCGGCGTTGCGTAAAGAAAGCGGCATGACCATTATGCAGGTCGCTGAAAAGTTAGGGTTCAAGAACCACTCCCGCTATAGCAACTGGGAGTTTGGCCTGCGCACGCCCAAACATAACGAATTGATCAAAGCCGCCGACGTGTTTGGCGTGTCCCCGGCGTACCTTGCAGGCTTTAGCGACCACCGTGGCCACACCGTAGGCGACGACAGCCCCTATATCTCCGCTAATAACCCTGCTGTTGCTACGAATAAAAGCGGCGCTATCACGTTGAGCAACGTCAGTGGTACCACCGCCTTTCATGCCGACTACCTCGCGAAACGGAATATTCCAGAGCATCGCGTCCTGTTAGTCACTGCCGACGATGATGTGATGGCTCCGACCATCCAAAAAGGCGATGAAGTGTTGATTGACCGCAGTCGATTCAAAGTAACCACGCCGGATCTGTTTGCCATGGTCGTGAACGGCCGCGCCTGGCTGCGCTGGATACGCCCGGAAATAGGCGGCAAGTACGTGGTCAGTGCAGAGAACAGCGAGCTATACCCACCCATGCACTTTACCGCTGAAGAGTTCAAAGAGCTGGATATCATCGGCCGCGTGGCCCGTATTTCCCGCGACCGCTAACCCGCACCCACAAAAAAACACGGCCACCGCGCCGTGTTTTTTTGGCCTCATTGAATTTATGAGTTAAATTACACTTCCAGTGTAAATACTCAACTTTGCAGGCCATGTTATGCCCCACACCCCGTTAACGCTTACCCCCTGCAGCGCCAGCCCCAGCCACCTAAGCCCCAAGGCCGTGGTGTTTAGCCGCCTACGGCGCACCACGGCCGTGGCAGCCGGGCTAGAAGCCATGGCGGAAAAAGCGCTAGACGACGGCGAAGCCAGCTCCGAGCAGCTGGAACACCTCGCCAACATGGCCGCGCACCTGACCCAACAGCTGGGTGAACTCAGCCAGCAATTTGCCGAAATGAGCAAGGAATAGCCCATGACCACCCCGCCTACCATGCTAGTCGGTGAAGACGTCGTCGCCACCCCCGGCCAAGCCCTGAACGATGATGAACTGACCCTATTGTTCATGCTGGCCGATGGCCATGTGCCCAGTACCATTGAACGCACACTCAACACCGACCGCATTGGCGTGCGCCACATCGAGCGCGGCCTGCAAGCCAAGCTAGGGGCCAAAAACAAGGTGCACATCATTACGCGGGGGTTTGTGTTGGGCGTACTGGCTCCCCGCGCCCTGTGCTTGCTGCTCGCCATGCTCAGCGTCGGTGTTACCCCGGATGGCCACCCGCTACGCGCCCCGCGCCGGGGCCGTACGCCGATCACCGCCACCCGCAGCGCACAAAAGCGCGCCAGCACCAGCGGCGGCAACCATGGCCACCTCCCTACTGTTGTCCTGTACGCACAGGCATAACGTGCGTTAATTCGTTATTTCGTTAATTCTTTATTTAACGCACCCACAAGGAATTGAATATATGCGCCGTTTTTTACTCGCTCTCGCCTTTCTACCTGCCATCGCGTCAGCCGATGACTACGGCAGCGCCACCGTTGCCCAGGTCACCAGCATCTATGACGGTGACACGTTTCGCGCTGACATAGACGGCTGGCCCGCCGTGATAGGCGAGCGTATTCCCATTCGCGTCGCGGGTGTCGATACGCCCGAGATACGCGGCCAGTGTGATGCTGAGAAAGAGGCAGCGCGTGAGGCCAAGCAATTCACGGTCGCCCACCTTCGCAATGCCGAATCGATACAGCTCGACCATATCGACCGGGGAAAATTCTTCCGAATTGTTGCGAACGTCATGATCGACGGGCAAGACCTGGGGCAAATGCTGATCGATGCAGGCCACGGCGTACCGTATGGCGGCGGCACGAAGTCGGCCTACTGCGAATAATTCGTTAATTAACGCAATAACAAGGAACGCGAATGTCAGCCACCCACCTCACGTTACCCAAGCTGCCTGTTCGGCAGCGGCAAGCTATTGCACCATGCAGGGCTGCGTCGATATTTTCTAAGCTGCCTACCCGGCAGCACTTTGGCACAAATAGCGGCGACGATATTCGTCGTTGCTACGTACGTGGCTATGTGATTGATTTTAAAAGTTTGAACGTTTTACGTCCAAACAAACCAGCCGCTTATCTAGTTGATTTTAAAAGCGAGTCCGTTTTTCGGACTTGCTACCCTCCCGCCTTACCTCCAGGTCAACCGCGATTGACCCGCCCCCACCACCGCGCTAATCTGCCTGCGTCGCTGCAAAATCAGCGACCGGGTTTAGCAGCTCGAATTTCTTCCAGGCGCACAGCGCCCCCATATCGTGTAGGCGCTATTTTTATGCCTGCATGATTTTATGGCGGGCCGTGCGTGGGGCGCTTCGGCGCGCCGGTGTTCCTGGAGAGCCGGTCTGCTAACCCGCGTACGGTTCGCCTCCCTCGATTAGCAGCGAGCAGGCGGACTCCATAAATCTTCAGGAGTCATATCAATGCCTATCCCTACTATTGCCGTTTCCGGCGTTAACCTCCCCTTTATCGAATACCAGGGCCAACCTGTCGTCACTTTTGCGATGGTGGACGCCGTTCACTCAAAAGCCTCCAGAACAGCACGCCAAGTTTTTGACCGTAATAAAAAGCATTTTATCGAAGGTGAAGACTACTACCGCCTTGATTCAAAGGGCTTACGACAAATTGTCGTAAGCTATCCCGGCCTATTTCCAAAAGCTGCTACCAGCGTAACTCTCTTCACCGAAACAGGTTACTTAATGCTAGTGAAGTCGTTTACCGATGACCTCGCCTGGAAAGTGCAGCGCCAGCTGGTCAAAAGCTACTTCCGCACCAAGCCTAGCCAGCAGGTGGCCACCGCTGAACCGCGTGAGCCTGTCGTGATCAGCATCGAGCAGCGCGAAGAGATGCACAAGTTGATGAACGACGTGTTTGGCAAGCAAAGCTTTAGCGGCCATAACCGTACCTATAACCTGCTCCGCATCCGCTATAACCTACGCCGCATTGAAGACCTGCCCGCCGAACACTTTGACGACGCCATGGCCACGATCCGCGCCAAGCGCCCCCTGCTCGCCAAATTGTGGGAAGTAGAGCGACACATACACAACACGTTCTACGCCGAAGTGATTGGCGAAGGCGAACCACTGACGGCCTGGTTAGCCCGCCAAGTGGGCGGCGCTCAGCATATCCCCGCCAAGCCCGATTGGAAGGCCATCAGCTACCAGATTTTACGCCACCAAGGGTTGCTGCCCCGCCAGTGAAGCGCCAACGCACCAGGCAAGGCGTTGCGCTTTGCCCCTTCAATCGCTACTGTGCCCAGGCTGCTGCAAAATCAGTAGCCAGGTTTGGAAGCCTGAACAGCAACCAGCGTACGACCCCTCAACGTGCGGCGTTTTTTTTGCGCCTGCGTGTTGGTTATGGCGGGCCGTGCGCGGGGCACCTTCGAGTGCGCCGGGCTTTTGGTTGCTCCCGGTCTTCCAACCTGTGCATGGTCCGCCCCCAGTGGGCGGAAGTCACACTCAGGGAACCAAGATGCAGACTCAAGCCGTTCAACCTTGCACCACCCCACGCCACATTACCCCGCGCCAGCAAGCCGTGTATTGCCAGCTACGCCACGCCGCCGCCTTGGCAGGCGGGCTGGAAGCCATGGCCAACCAAGCGCTGGAAGCAGGCGAGGCCACCCCCGCGCAGCTCGACCACATTGCCGAGCTATCCAGCCACTTAACCCAGCACCTTAGCCAGTTGACCCATGGGTTTGCTGAACTGCCCCACGGCAACCACTGAACACCCTGCATCCCGTTCCTACCTGCCCCCAGGGCGCACTCCCCTTGCGCCCTGCCCCCTCTATTTCGTTAATTCTACATTTCGTTAAATCGTTATTGCTTGAAACCCCCGCCGTTGCTGCCTATACTCCCTTTGCACCCTTAACGAATTAACGATTTAACGAATTAACGAAAAGGGAAACACCAATGGGATATATCATCGGGGTAGGCTCTCAAAAGGGCGGCGTCAGCAAATCCAGCATTGCCCGCGCGCTCGCCACTACCTATGCCTCTGCTGAGTGGAATGTAAAGGTGGCCGACCTGGACATTAACCAGTCGACCACCTTCAAGTGGCACCTGCGCCGCCTGGAGCGCGACACCCAACCCGTGGTTGCCGTCGAAACGTTCGGCAACGTGGGCCAAGCGCTCAAAGTCGTCGACAGCTACGACATGATGATTTTCGACGGCGCGCCCCACGCAACCCGCGCCACGCTCGATGTGGCCAAGGCATCGCACATCATGGTGCTGCCCACCGGGCTCTCCATTGATGACCTGGAACCACAAGTGACCCTGGCCAATGAGCTGGTGGCTGCCGGGATCCCGGTCGAGCGCATTGCCTTTGTGCTGTCCAAAACCGGGGATTCCGCTGCCGAGCTGGACGAAGCCCGCGACTACCTGGCACAAACGCCTTACTACGTGGTGCCGGGGCAAATTCCTGAAAAGACTGCGTTTCGCCGCGCGCAAGATATCGGCCTCTCTCTGGTAGAGACCCCCTACCGTGGCCCCCGCGACGCGGCCGACGCGGTGGTTCAAGGCATCATCGACCGCCTTGAAACACTGCTCAAGTAACGAATTAACGATTTAACGAAAGGAATACGCACCATGGCCAAGCCGAACAAACGCCCCACCAAAGGCGCACCGCCACAAATTAACGCCCCGCAGGATGCCAGCCACAACCTGCAGAAGCCCGAAGCAGGCGAGCTGGTACCGATGAACTTCAAGGTGTCACCCGAGTTCAAGAAGGAATTTAAAGGCTTTGCGAACGACCACGACCTGACCATGGTGGATCTGCTGAAAGCTGCCTATGAGCTGTATAAGCACCAGAAGGGGGGCGTATGAACAGCGACTGCATGGATTGGTGGGACGACTACCCACGCCGCAGTATCGACCGTGAAGGCACCATACGCGCCATTGCCACCTGGATTAATGCTGAAGGCACAGTCATGCCCCGTACGGTTCTGCACTATTACTATGGCGGCTTTCGTATCGGCGTTATCGACCCCTCTGATGATGAAATGCTGCATGTACCAAGTGAGCGCGCCTACCCATCGTCTGCGCTCGCCTTGACTGAGCTTGGCCTGCTGATCGACACGGCCATTCGCCGGATGGAAGGCAGCGAAGCGTGGCCAGAAGGCCCAGCGCTGGATGAAATCATTCAGCACCAAAGGGAGCGGGAAGCCAGCAAGCTCGATACGTTGGCCACGCTGTTTGCCAGCGAGCCGCACTTGGTCACGGAAATAAAAGACGGTATGAAACCTGGAAGCATGCACCTGGATGCGGCAACGCTCCCAGAATGTTTATGGGATGCGTTCGAGGTAGAAGGCGATGCCTTCAAACGGGAATTGGAAGAAGAGATTCACTACCGCGTGATGAAGAAGTAACACGCCAGAAAGGATTGCCTGCCGGGTCTCTCACCACCCGGCAGGCATGACACAACACCACCAATGGGAAGGAACGTATCATGTCAGAACTCGACTATAGCACGATCCACCGCACACCATTAAGCCAGTTGCATACGTTGCCTCTTGAGCTGCTGTGCGTCTATGTGATGCAGTGCCCGAAGGCAAGCCAGCGCGCCCTGGCAAGGGTGATTCGCGTTAGCTAACGCCATCACACAAAAAGCCCGGCCTATGCGCCGGGCTTTTTCGTCGCAATCAATCAGGTTAATGACCTGGCTGTTGTCCGAACCTAAAAGATAACGGTATATTTAACCACCGAAACCCAGGCGCTGGACACACAATGCTGAATAGCGGCTAACCTGGTCTGCACCTAAGCCCATAGACCCCGTCAACGAAGCATCAATACACGATGCCAATTCTCGCGCTTCAGGCTCCATATCGGCAACAGGCTTATCCAACGTCAACATATCATTCTCTTGAAGCCGCTGAAGCCATAGTCCCGCCGTGGCCACTTTCATTTCAGACGATGAATCCATCCATCGCTTTTGATCAACGTCATGTTCCCATGAAGCCTTCATCCAGTCCGGCCGATCACTACCGCACCCAGCCAACGCCAACGCCATCGTAATGGCCACTATTCCTTTTTTATACATGCGTACCCGTTTCTCCCTATGAGTTATCACCGCAAAAGGGTAAAGCATAATTCAGTTAGGGAATACCTATACATAAAAAACCCCGCCAGGTGGCGGGGTTTGCGTCTAATCAACAGCTTCGTTATGGAAAAACGCGCCAGCGCGTTTATTTAAGCAAAGGCATGGTGCTGCGTTGGCTCGTCGCGAAACGTTAGCTCAACATGCATCTCTGCTGAGGTGGTAAGGTTGACCAGTGCATCCAGGCTAAACTTATCGATTTTGCCTTTCAGCAGGTCATTTAGACGGGGCTGGGTGACACCAAGGCGCTTTGCCGCCTCTTTTTGGCTCACATCCCAAGCGCGCACGCGCTCAGATACCTTCATCATGAGTTGGGAACGCAGGCGCATGTTCAGAGCTTCTTCGGGGGTGTCTTCAAGTGCATCCCAAATGCTACTGAAACGATTTTCGGCCATTGCTATAAACCTCTAATTTTATCCGATAGGGGCAGCACTTTCGTGCTTAGCAGAATAGCCCCCATAGTGGGGGCTCTGCTTAAGGAAGTAATCGATACCGCTCTTTGGCGAGGTCGATATCTTTCTTCGCTGTCTGTCTGGTGGTCTTTTTGAAGCAGTGGAGGATGTAAATACAATCACCCTTGTTTGCTACATAGAACACCCGGAATTCTCCGTTTTCCGCTTTCGTCGTGATCTCAATGGTGCCGGGACCTACGGTCTTCATCGGCTTGAAATCTTCGGGCATCAGTCCGTGTTGTACCCGATCTATCTGGTATCCCGCTGCCCGCCTGGCATCTAGTGGGAAATCTCGCAGCCGCTCTTTGCTGTCACCCAGAAACTCTACATCTTTGCACTCACCGCTGGTCTGTTCGCTATTGTCCATTTCGTACCTTACGCCATAACTGCGCCCTCCGTTGATTAGACAAGCATCATTATATCGGGTTCGATATAAAAAACAATATCGAATTTGATATATTTTGCCGATCGCCCACAAAAAACCCCGCCAGGCGGCGGGGTTGCGCGAGAAACCGACTCGCTAGCGGAGCGACTTTACCAACGTGAGAGGATCGGTTGGCAACGGCTTGAAGCCATAACGCTGGTAAAAATCGACCGCATCCGGCAGTGCGTTGATCACCAGGGCCACAGACCCCACTAAACGCGACTGATCGGCTGCAGTTTGCCAAGCAGCCATAAGCAAACTGGAGCCGACCCCCTTGCCTTGTAGGCTAGTGTCGACGGCCAAGCGCCCAAGCGTAGTGACAGGTATGCTACGTGGCATGTTTTTCTTCAACTTGCCTACCATTAGCTCTCTGTCTACGGCACCCGATGCAAGGGCAAAGTACCCCAGCACTCGATTAGTACCTGGAGCACACACCACGTAGGTGATAGACGCCCCTTTGGCATGGTTGTCTAACGCGTCGCTGATTAGGAATTTGTTCAGCGTAGCAACGTTACAATTAAAATGGCTCAGCTCGTGCTGGGCAGTTAGGCGTTCTGGGGCTGTGACGATTCCCAGACTGGCCGTTTGTTGAGTAGTTCCTGAAAGCATGGATCCTCCGATGCTGGCTTATTAATAGCCTCCTCGAAGAACGCGTAGTCGGTCTCATTCAGCATGTAGAATCGTCGGTTAAGCAGAACTTCCTCGGCTTTTCGGCATGCAGCTTCCACCACGAAACTGGTTCGATCTCCCCCCAGCTCCGCTACGGCTCTATCTATTAAGGCGCGTTTTTTAGGGTCAACACGCATATTGAGGGCTAGTGGCTTAGCCACTGCCTCAGCAGCTGTGCTTTTCATGATGTGTGTCCTATTTCAATAATTTCAGAGTGTTCGGCTCCTTAGCCTCAGAGTGGCAGCTAACTGCCAAAAAGGCGCAAGTGGTTTCTAATAGCAACGACACTGGCATTTTTACGACGCATATCCTTCTCCTTGGTGAGTTTTAATTAGTTATTTTTTTTTGCTGGTTAAGTCACTACGGAATGCAGCGACAACTCAATTATAGCGCATACGTGTAGCTAAAAGCTATACGCATGTAGCTTTTAGCTACACATAGCTTGGTGCTTCTTTGGGTACCCCCTAGCCAGCCCACCAGTGGCAGCCTGTGGCAGTGGGCCAATTTGTGGCTAAACTGGCCTAAAATGGCCCAGACAAATAACCACCACCCTAAAAGGCCCACTATGTACCTTCGCGGCTACCTTCGCGCCAGCACCGACGAACAGGACGTTAACCGCGCCAGGTCTGACCTGGAGAGCTTCGCCCACCATTACGGCCGTGACGTTGTGAGCTGGTATGCCGAGAACGCTTCCGGGGCCACGTCGCAACGCCCGGAGCTGTTACGGCTGCTCGCTGATGCGAAGCCAGGCGATATATTGCTAGTAGAAGCGGTCGACCGCTTATCGCGGTTGTCGCTGGAAGATTGGAAGGCGCTTCGCGCCCGGATCGATGCGTTAGGGCTTCGTGTGGTGGCGGTGGATCTTCCCACCAGCCACGCGGCCATGACGGCAACGCCCGGAGACGACTTTACGGCCAGGATGCTGGACGCAATCAACCACATGATGTTGGACGTGCTAGCGGCCGTGGCGCGCAAGGATTACGAAGACAGGCGGCGACGGCAGCGCCAGGGCATCGAGAAAGCCAAACAGGAAGGGAAGTATCAGGGGCGGGCAAGGGACGAAGCGCTACGGGCAAAGATTCGTGCGCTGTTAGCGTCGACCACGGCGCAGGGGCAACCGTTTAGCATTCGCGGGGTGGCCAAGACGCTTGGCTGTAGCCCCAGCACGGTGAAAACCGTCAAGAAAGAGATGCGCGAAGTGGACGAAAGCGCCAGCTAATTTCGTTAATTCGTCATTTCTTTACCGCGTTACGCGCCCGACGCTTCCGCACGCGGCCTTGCAGTCGGTTCCAGTCGTCCACTTGCAGCCACATGGCCACCCATGCCAACAACAGCTCAGCGCGGCGGGTGTCGTTGTAATCGGTAGGGTAGTTGGTGAAGTCGCTGGCCAGCGCCAGCAGCTGCGCCAGGCCATCGCGGCCGCTTAACTTGCGGGCACCTGGTGCGTGAGCGTTCAGCAACGCGGCGCTTTGATCCAGGTCTAGCCCTTGGGTCGCCTGGTCAAACGCGGCATCGAGCAGCACCCCTAGCCACATATCGACTTCATCATGACGAATTTCGCGTTTTCTCGTCATCGCGCGGCCCCTTGCTCAGTGGAGAGACTCACTCGCCTTGGCTGTCTTGTTCACGTTGCTGCCGGGCGGCGTGCTGCTCCTCAAGACTGCGGCTCACGGCTTCGGTCATGCCATCGAACAAACCAGGCTCTGCATTTTCCTTGGGGAGTGGCTGGCCACCGTTGGCTTGGCGTGCGGCGTGCTGCTCTTGAAGGCTCCGATTAACAGCTTCGTTCATGCCATCAAACAGACCGGGTTCATCTGCCAGTGTGCAGGTTGCAAAGGTACTTGTAAGCGCCAGCATTGCGAGGTGTTTTTTCATGGTTTGATCGCTGTCTTTTCCGTGACAAATTCACATATAAGCAGCGTACATAACGAATTGGCCAGTGTCACGGACTAATCACCCCGGAAGTTGTTACGCAGTATCCAGTTATCCGGTGTGCCCCGATCTGCGCTACTTACGCGTGATTGCTTGGCGGCTTGCTTGGCGTTGGCAACCAAGGCGGCCGCCAGTGTGTCTATGGGCTGTTGATTGGCCAACTGAACATAGCCCGCTTCGCAGCAGGTCAGACAGGGGAAGCGATGAAACACACCCATCACGTTACCGTGGCCACGGCAGTCTGGGCAGTGGGTAGCTTCAAGGCGTTTCAATAGGGGGTGAAGACTCATGCCGCCATTGTAATTCGTCAGCCCTGCTAAGGCGATGCTGCCGAAGGGGTGGTTGTGTGTCCCGGAGGGACACGAAAGCCGCCCACCGCATTCGATAAGGCCACTAGCAGTGCGCGGCGTAACGGGCGTCAGCCCGACCAAGTTGGCCAGCACCATTGCGCTACTGCCGAACAGGGGTTTAGCGGGTTTCCAAAGGGTGCAACCCTTTGGGACAAGCGGCCAGCAGGCCGCGCGTCAGTGTATGCGTTTCCGCGCTTGCGCGGGCATTTTAAGGGCTTGTGGATAACCCCCACGGAGTGGGGGGTAGCCTTTACTAATTCTTTTCATAAGGGGGTTCATAGTTACAGTGCGCACTTAAAAAATAAGGGCACCACTTAAAGGTATTTCCAAATCACTTAATTTTTGAATCTCGATGCAGTCCACGGCGGCAGCCGTCAAAAACCGGGGTGAAGGCCGAAAAAAAGGCGGGAGAGTGCGGTTAATAGTAGGCGTAATGCCGCAAAAGCAGCCGTTTAGGCACGGCTACGCACACGCGATGCGTGTGCAGGGTAGGGGAGAAGGGTTAGCCGCTATTGGCTATCGCGCCACACGTCGTAGGGTGGGTACTTCTTGCGGACCAGGGCGCGCACTTCCGTGGCAGACGCGCCAGGGTTGTTGCTGGCCACCTGGGCAAAGTAGTCGTTTACCATCCGGTTGTAGTGGCGCTGCTGCTCTTTTTCATCGTTGGCGTCGGGAATGTCGCGGGGGCCACGCCGCACTTTAGGGAGCTGCGTTTTAATGCCTGTTTGCTTCGCTTGCTTGGTCATTAGGCGGTGGCGAGCTTGGGCGGCATCGTGCTGCTCGGGGAACTGTTCACGGTGTTTGGTTCGAGCTTTCTTGAGGCGGTTAGAACACCAGGTTCTAAACTTCTTGAGCGCCTCATAGCCCACCTTGCCTAACGCCACCAGGAACTGGAACGACAAAGCTTTAATGGCCGGGCGGGCACGTTTGCTGCCATCGGGCAGGGTTTCGTACTGCTGATGAACGGTGAAGGCACCCGCTATCTTGAGGCGAGAGAATGCCCGCCAGAAGCGTTGCGAAGGCTCGGGGTGTTCGTCGGTGCTGTACTTGGGATCGAGCAGCCCGGCCACCTTGGCCAGCTCGCCACAGGAGCGATGGATAAACCCACCATCCTGGGTGGGGGTACCTACCCGCAATGACGCGAAGTCGGTATGGGTGATAATGGCCGATAACACCAGGCTTTCAGCCGCCCGCGCTTCACTGCGGTTACAGCGTGGGTTGCCGTCTTGGTTGGCCTTACCATTTAAATTGGAAAGCGTGGGCAACATGCCGGGGTTTTTGTAGTAGTCGCGGGCACCCTCTAGCAACTTTTTCATCACGCTCGGCAATTCGCGCTTGGTCTCGGGCGCTTGGTAGCGCTCGAACTCGCCTTTTGCCGGGTCGTGCCCGCATCTATTCCCTGTGCCCCAGAAATGCCCTGGGTGTGTGTACGCCGAACGCCCCCACCGTAGGGTGCGCGCCGACGCGTGCTGCGTTGAATCCATGCGTCTTGGCTCCTAGCCAAGGCTTGCTCACGGTCATAGCAGCGGGTACACTTAGAGAACTTGCAGGTTCTGCTGTGCGCTTGTCCCGTGCTGCTAGAACATCCGAGAAACCCGAGGTTGGCGCCTCGGGTTTTTCTTTTTAAGCTTGCCAAATAACGTTAGTAACTGTTTTACCTACCTTTTTCTGCTAGCCAGCGGTCAGGCTGCCTAGCTAACTCAGAAAATCTTATCACCTGTGACGACTCTTTTGCACTCTTTGTGCTAAATTTTTGTATCGTCTAGCTGGTGTTGCAGCCACTGAATGGCCTCAAACATCATACGCATTTCTTGTAAAAGCGCACGTTTCTCGGTGTCGCTTTCGGCCCATTGTGCCATATACATAACCCGCGCGCGCATCTCTTCCAGCGTTTCGGCGGCGCTGCTCATGATCAGCGGGTTACTGCTCGGCCGCTGGCTGTCCGTCGGTTGTTCGCTCATTCGCTGTACCTCCTTTCCCTAATGGTGTTTGCACAGGCGCTGCCGTGCCCGTTTTTCGCTGCTCCATTTACTGTATATTTAAACAGCAAATTAGCATTTCTTACAGTTCAATTAGCTGAATCTTCAGGAGATTCTGCTGTGGGAGTAACGGCACTCACCGTGGTGTAGGCCACTTCTCCACTCTTGATAACATGGTCGACGTTCTCCACAAGCCACCGAGCGTTTGCACTAGGCTTGTGATTCACCAGACGTATGAAGCCTTCAGGCATGATGTGCGGCGTGAGTGGTCGTGTCAGCGACAGGGTGGCCGTGCCCCGCTGCAACGCACCCAGCTTGGCATCGGCGGCCGCCTGCGCGGTGTCTGCGTCGGTGAAGGTTTGCCGCATGGTGTAGGTGGGTTCACCGTCGCCTGCTGTCACCGCTTGCCGCTGCTGGGCATCCTCTTCAAACCAGTGCGCCACCACTGAGCGGTACTCGCTTTCCCCGGTGAGCGTGACCCGCCCTGAGCTGTTCTCAGGGTCGGCAATGGTGAGGGTGGGCAGCGCCGCACCGCTGACGCTCTCAGCAGCAGCTTTAGCGACGACCACCAGCTTTTCTGCCACGGGCTTGGCCACTGCGTCGTGGTCACGCGCCAGGCGCGTTAACAGGTTCATGTCGCTCTCGCCGCGCTGGTCGATGTGGTCGAAGAACAGGTTGGCCAACGTGTCGGCCACGGCAGGTTCATAGCCGTGGCGGGTGGCGATCTGCTCGACCAACTCACCCAGCGTGATGCTGTCGTAGGTACGGTCGCGGGGCGCTTTGAACGCGGTCGACATCTTCGCCGCCTTGCCGTGTATTACCAGCGCGTCATCGTCTAGGGGCTCTTCTAGTTCGTCGACTTCATAGGCACCCTTGAACAACAGCGCCTCCTCATCGCCCATGTACACCCGCAGGATGGCCCCACGCGGGGGCAGGGCAACCGCGTTGTCGCGGTTATCCAGCTCGATAGTGACGGTGTCGGACTCAATACCCGCCGCGTCATGCACGGTGAGGCTAATGAGGCGATCACGCATTTTTGCCGTGATGTCGTTGCCGTTGGCCACTACCCGGTAATCCGCTCGTTTCATGCCGATGTGTCCTGTGTGGTTATTCCCATAGCACCACCCTGTGCTCTTGCTGCTTGGGCAGCGGTGGCAGCTCTATCACCGTGTTCTCCGGCATGACGGGGCCCAGCTGGGCAAGCCCTGGATTGGCTTGCAGCACCAGCTCCAGGGCACCCGCACGGGGGCCGTAATAGTCATGACAAACGGCGTCCAACATATCGCCGGGCTTGGTTCGATATTTCACGCTGCATCCTCGCCATATTCCGTAATGGTTAACGTCCCGCGTATCTCTAGGGGCGTACCGTCGGTCATAAAATACTGCTCGCCCACGTCGAGCTTATTCACCACCCATAACCCCAGGTCGGTACCCGCTGGCACCACCACACCCGCTACCCAACGCGAACCACCCGCAATAAGCCGCACGGGCTGGCCTGCATCGCCCATCGCCTTTAGCCTGCCCATCACGGCTAGGTCGCTGGCCACCTCCGGGTAAACTGCTATCGCCAGCGTTTTGGTGTTGGCATCCGGCCCGTGGTACTGCAAGCCAGGCTTTCGCTGATAGCGGTCTCTCTTCGCCCAACGCCACGCCATCGATGTCTGTAGCGTTTGGTACTGCGGCCCACTGATTGAGAAACGAAAGTCTCCCAGCGCCATCATTACGTTCATCGCTAACCTCTCACACCCACGCTTCTCTCACCGAATCTGAGGCACTTCTGTGCAGAACGACCGCCTCCACCATGCAACTTCTCAGGTAGTGCTTTTACTTTCGCATATTTGCTTTTTTCTCCAAATTAAATGCAGCCGAACAAAAACAGCAATAATTTCAATTTCTTATATAGTTTTTGTCGGCTGATTTTCAGGCTAGACAGGCATGACCAAGCTTGTTGTTACAAAAAACTACATTAATCTGATAATCGACCACGCTGACGGCGTCGATTCTGGCGGTCGCGTTCATCCAGTTGACGGCGCACCTCGGCCCCAACGTCCTGTGCTGACTCTCCGGGCTGCTGCTGAACCACAATCTCGGTGGTGTGCTGCGATTGGTCGACCACCGTAGTGCCTCCACTCGATGCGGCCACCATGCCCACGGGGGCAGCAACCGCCCCACCCGCGCCAGCGCTGTTAGCGTCTGCGGTGGGTGGCGGGCTACGGAAGTCGGGCGGGGTAACGTCGTTCACCTGGTTAACGCGCTGCGTCATCTCTACGCTGGCTTCATCATCACCAAACAGTGAGTTCCAGGCGCTGCCAAGGGTGTCTTTGACGCGGTTTATCGGGTCCATGATGGCCCCGCTAATCCACTCTAACGCTTGGCTAAAGATGCCCGTGATGCTTTCCCATAGGCTTGCGTAGAAGTCGATCAGCGGTGACCAAACCGCCGACAGCACGCTTAACGGGTCAAACCCTAGAAGGTTGGTGATGTAGTCCCACGCCGCGCTAAACGGCGCTTTGACGGCTTCCCACAGCCCGGCATAGAACGCGGTCAGTGGCTCCCACAACGAACGCAGCAACCCCAGCGGTGAAAAGCTCAGCACGGCCTTGATGACATCCCACGCGGATAGCGTGCCCGATGTGATGCCCTGCCAGGCATCCACGAACACACCTGACACGGACGCCCACAGCCCTGCATA
The DNA here is from genome assembly GCA_037954665.1 of Laguncularia racemosa. Classification (NCBI taxonomy): domain Eukaryota; kingdom Viridiplantae; phylum Streptophyta; class Magnoliopsida; order Myrtales; family Combretaceae; genus Laguncularia; species Laguncularia racemosa. The sequence continues at coordinate 21,742 of JBBMOL010001417.1, read as the reverse complement.
GAAGTCGATCAGCGGCGACCAAACCGCCGACAGCACGCTTAATGGGTCAAACCCTAAGAGGTTTTTTAGGTAGTCGTAGCCTGCTTTCCATGGGGCAATCACCGCATCCCAGAGCGCACCGAAAAAGCCAGGCAGTGGATCCCAAAGCGAACGCAGCAGCCCTAGCGGGGAAAAGCTCAGTATGGCCGTGACGGTGTCCCATGCGGCCGCTAAGCCGCTGGTCACGTATTCACACCCTGCTGAAAACGCCTCCTTGATGCTGTCCCACAGCCCTGAAAAGAACGTGGTTAGCGGCTCCCAATAGCGATATATCAGCGCAACCACTGCCACTAACGCGACAATGCCCGCGATCAGGAGCCCGATGGGGTTAGCTGCCATCGCTGCATTGAGGGCCCACTGCGCCCCTGTCATCACCGCTGTGCCTGCGGCGCTGGCTTTCTGCGCAGCGGCCATCGCCACCGTGCCAGCGGCGGCCGCTAGCGTACGCGCTCGGGTGGCCAGCAAGGCTGCGTTGGCCTTGATCGTCGACCAGCGCAGTACGTTGAACATTTTGCCCGCCAACAGCACCGCATCAGACAAGCCCGCAAACGCCAGCCGACCGACGATAGAGGCCGCCATCACACCGCCTAACGCGGCGATGGTGAAAGCCAGCATTTGCCCCAGGAAGGGGAAGCGCTCGGACAAATCTGCCACCACCATGGCCGCGCTACCGACAGCCCCCACCACGGCAATGACGGTAGGGGCGAACGCCTTACCCAACGCCGCTGTCGCGTTGTGCACTTGCTGGGTCATTAGCTCGGTGGCACGGGTCGGCCCTTCCTGCATGGCTTGGGCCATGGCTTCGGTGGTCGACATGCCGCCTGTCAGCGCCTCGCCTAAGCCGTCGATGCCGCCACGCAACTCGTCTACGCTGCCATACAGCAGCTGCACCATATCCACCGCTTCGTCGGTACCGAATGCTTTCTTCAGCTCCTGGGCTTCAATGGCGTCGATGGTGTCGCCGTACTTCCCTCGCAGCTGGTCGAGTATTTCGGGCGTACTGAGCAACTGGTTATTCGCGTCCATGAACGTCAGCCCCAGGCTGTCACCTGCGCTAGCGGCCGACTGAATAAACGCCGAATACTTGGTGGCCGCTTCTGAACCACTCATGGTTTTTTGCAGCTGCCCCAAGATGGCCAACTGCTCTTCAAACGGCACGTTAGCCGACGTTGCCGTTGCCCCTAAGCTGGAGATAGCCGACGACATTTCCGCGCCGTTGGTCTTGTAGGCTTGCACCGCCGATGCAATGCCGGCACTGAAATACTCACCAAAGCGCATATCCTGCTCAGCGGCGGATAACCCCTCCCACCCGGTAATGGCATCGGCGGCGAACTCGCCAAACTGGTTGCGATAGATACCGTAGCCAGTAGCAAACAGGCTGGTCATTTGGTCGGTCGTTGATTTCGTCGCGGCCCCGGTTAGGGCGGCGATGCGGGTAAACTCGCCTACCGCTTCATCCGATAGCGACGATATCCCCGACTTGATGTCGTACGACGCCCGAATGAAGTCAGGGGCGGTGGTGCCTGCCCACTGGTTAGAAAACTCTCGCGCCGCTCGGGTAATGGCGTCTACGCCTTCGGCCCCTACACCTAAAGATGCAATCTCCCCTTGCGCGTTGGCCAACTCGCCATAGGCGTTCGTAAAGCGAGTCACCGCAAACGCTCCGGCCGTTAGCTTGGCGGTGTCCATCAACGCACTAGAGCGCAGGTTGCTATTACGCTCCTGAATATCGGCAATGCGTTGCTGTCGATTGGCCACGTCATCGAGCGCCTGTTGCTGCCGGGCTAAATCGTCCGTGTATTGCTGGGTTTCCGAGCGGATACGTCGGGTGGCTTCGTTAAGGTCACGCGTCGACACGCCTGCGTCATGTAGGCGGCGGCGGGTTTCTTCTAGCTCACGGTTCTCCCGATCATGAGCGGTGCGCAGGTTATCGACCTCCCGGCGCGCCTGGTTGAACTCGCGGGTTAACGACCGTGACGGGTTCTCGGCTTCGCGCATTTGACGAGCCAGCGCATCAACCCGGCTTTGCGCTTCCTCCATTTCGCGGGACGTGTCGGCCACACCACGCTTCAAGTTTCTGAAGTTAGCGATGTCATTGGAGACACTACCCAGGCGCTCTAGCTCGTTTTGGCTGGCCTTGATCTCCTCCGACATCCGCTCGGTCTGGCTAGTGACCTGCTGCATGGGCGTGGTTATGCGGTCGATCATGCCCATGATCACGTTTAACCGCAGGCTGCTATCTGCCATGCCTACCCCCTAACCAAAAAAAGCGGGTAGCCCTTGGGCCACCCGCGTTTATGTTCTTGGCTGCTGCGCCTGCTCTTTACCTTGCTCGTAGCGCCGCACTGCCACCGAGTGCCAACGCATCAACTCATCCAGGCTCATGGCCTCGGTGGTCTTTGCATCCCAACCCGTAAACACCAGGTAGATATCGGCCTCGGCCTCCATCACATCGCTGGGTATCCGGGCTACTCCGTGAAAAAAGCCACCACCTCCTGCTGCACTGCCAGCAGGTCCTTGGGCGGCAGGCTATCGAACTCATTGGCCGTCAGGTTGGAAATACGCGGTACCAGCGTGCGGTGGGCGTTTACGTCCATGCGTAGCACGCTGAAGTTGTCGAGCCCTCGTAGCTCGCCCGAACGGGGCTCGCGTAGGTCGACTTGCTTGATCTCTTTTTCACCGCGTTGGATGGGCGTTTTCAGGGTAACGGTACGGGTTTCCATTGCTTTACTTCCTTTCGTTAATTCGTTATTTCGTTAAAAAAGAAGGGCATCGCGCTTGGCGATACCCTTGAAATACTTCGGCGCTACGCCTGGCTTATTGCGCCAGGGCGTCGCGAATCGCCTGGTTACGGTCGACGCCGTTAATACGGAAAATATTGTTGAGCTTGTCGATGTGAATCACTTCACGACCGTCCAGCTCCACCTCGAACATCTCGACGTTAATGGCAAACTTGTTGGTCGCCTCCTTCTCGGGTGCCCATTCGTTGAACTCCAGCTCTCGCCAGAATCCTTGCTGACGCACCACCACCGTTCTGATCGTGCCTTCCACATCCACCGCGCCACGCGCCACAAAGACTTCTTCACGGCTGTCTCGGCTACCGACCAACCCCATGATGCGAGGCGCGTAGTCGGAAATGGTGACTTCACATTCCAGCTTTTCGAGCCGTCCAATGTCTCGGGCCATATCGCCCGCTACCCCAGACATCACCATGTCGATGGTTTTGGTGACGATCTTCGGCAGCGTCATGGTGTTGGCCACCCCTGCAAACGATTCGTCGTCAAAAAAGCAATTAATGTCCACCAGGACACTCGGCAACTTAGCCATAGGTCACACGCTCCTTACGCGAAAATGGATTCGTTGAACTCGGTCATGACGTGCTGCCGGAAGGTCAGTCGCTCGGCAATGTCGTAGAAGCCCAAGGAATAATCGAAATACACCTGGCTTGTGCCCTGGCTCGCTTCGTTCAGCTCTTTATCCACCCACACTTCGCCGTCGCGAATCACGCCGCGCAATTTCAAGCGGCGTAGCAGCTTGTTCACCCGCTTAATCACTCCCTCGACATACGCCTTGGTAATGTTGCGGTCGACCATCTCTTGGTGGGCGTACATGATCGAATCACCCACGATGTAGCGGATGCGCTGGTGGGTCAGCATGCCGCCGTTGGCGAGACGGTTGCCGTACAGGTAATAGCCACCCTGCTGGTTAACGATCACCGAGACGTTCTTGCTGTTGTAAAGGTTCGCTTTACTGGTGAGCGAGCCAATCGCGTGGTCGATGGTTTCTCGCGACCCCATGATGTTGTAAATCTTGCGGCTCGACGGACTGTGCCAGTAGCCTTCCTCGTTATCGACGCGCACGATGTGTCCGGCGATGGTGGGCGACATCCAGCGCCCGACCGTTTCCGCCAGGTCAGCGTCAAACAGCTTTACACCACCGTTCACAAAGAACGCTTCGTCCAGGTTTTCGACTTCGCCAATCACCGCGTCGTAGCCGCCTTCACCGCCGTCGACAAGCGGAATTGCGCGTAGCTTTTTGCACACGGTTTCCAGCGCCGGGCGTACCGTCTCACGCTGCGAAAAGTCAGGGGCGATAATCAACCGGGGGCGCACGCCTAAACGCGATTCAGCGGCCAACATGGCCTGCAACCCGGTATAACGGCCAGTGGTGTTATCAACCGTGCCGACCACGTTAGCCGCTTCCAGCTCGGGATCTTCGGCCGCTTCTGCCACGCGCACCACGACCACCACCGCGCCCGCTTGCGCGTAAATGTCTTTCAGCGCCCAATACAACGTTCCCGTCTGGCCAGCGCTCTTTAGGAACTTGTCGCTATTCACTAGCGTTGGCACGTTCAAAGGGAACACGGTTTCGTCGGCATCATCAGCGGTGGCCACTAGCCCCACCGTTGACGCTGCCAAAATCTCAATCGGCTTGTCGGTGTTCTCCAACCAGTAGTGTTCGACGCCGTGTAGATAATTTCCATCTGCCATGTTCGGCACTCCAAAGAGAAACGGCCCCTCAATAGGGGCCGTTTTTTTAGATATAGAAAAGCCCGCACAAGGCGGGCAGCGGTTTAATCAGGCCATAGCTGTATGATTCGCAGGATTGTTTCGACAATTTTCAGCAGTGTGTTGAGTCGTTCGAGCCATTCATGTCGGCGCATCTTGGTACCCTCATTTATGTATGCGGATACCAATTACGATCTCGTCACGACTTTTTTCGGTGTTAGCGTTTTTTTTTCACTTCGCTAAATAATCGCCCAGGATGCAGCACTTGCTAACAACAGGCAGGCGATCATCGGGGCGGTAATATCTAGCACTGAATCCAACGTCCAGCCCCGCCACAGCCCTTCATGCCAACGCACGGGTAACGTATCGCCCCACAACCAGCCGCGCCGATTGGCTAGCCGATACTCGTTTTGTGCCAGCTCGCGCCCCATAAAGAGCGCACACGCCAACGCCCCTGCGATCCACACCCCAACGAAGGGCCATAGCGCGCACTGGATTAACAGCGCGATCACCGCGTGTTCAAGCTGGGTCTTATTCATAGCGCGCCCTCTGCCGGGCGAATAGCGTTCAGCTCTGCAATCGCTGATTGTGCGGCCTGTTCAGCGGCTTCGATGGTCTCGGCAGCGCGTACCGCTGCTTTACCACCTAAACGCGCACGACGGATCCCAGATAGTGCCTGCTCCCATGCTTCCGCAGTCGCCAGGATTTCATGGGCCGCCACATCGGCGTCCACGTCAAACATTGCCATATGATCAGCTAATGATGACGGCACACTGTTAGGGTCTTTATCGCCATTTAGCCAACTAGCCGCCTCCTGCTTGGCCAACTGATACTCTTGATCGATGTAACTACCGTGGCTTACGAACGCGGCACGAGCTGTACCAGCAGCTGTGTCGATGTCATCACTGAGATGCTTTTGAGCAGCACTTAGCAAAACGCCCACCGGAAGAGGACTGTCATTAGTTTCAACATTCCAGTATGTGCGCTCTTGATAATCCACTTTAGATAGCAGCATGTTTTACACCTTGTGCTTTTTAGAGGGAGTCAGTGGGCAAGTTAGTAATGATGTTGCCGAAGTCAGTATTAACAGGCACCAGATCACTCCACTTCATGCCTAGCGGCAAGGCCACACCACCCACGCCAAGTGAATAGACAGAAGACCCTCCCAGAATGACTTTGGAATAGCCATTTTCATTGGCCTCAATATCCAAAGTACAGTCATTGAAGCGAATATCTAGCGCTGTTCTCCCACCCTGTGAGGTGCCAAAAAGAGGACGATTGAAAAGGTTGATATGGCACTTATTGAAGAAAACAACGAGAGATGATTGGTAGGTATAAAACAGACCATCAAGAGTATTAAGAATCTCCCCGTTATCTGCGTCACGAACATCAAGATCCACTTGATGAATGATCACAACGCCACTATCCATTGCCAACATTTTGCCGCGATTAGAGTTGTGGGAAGATGAGAAAATAGCAGTATTTACCACCACGGGGTTATTAACACCGGAAGTGCTTCCCCAGCGCATCACTTCGATAATGCCTGAAGAAACGCGGTCAGAAAGTGTGCCATTTTCAGAAAAAGTCTGGCCTTCTCGCAGAAGGACATCCAGCTTCGAGCCCGTCATATGCTTGATAAGTGCTGCTTTCAAGGTTTTGAGTGGAGAAGTAGCCGTTCCATCGTTAGCATCGTCACCCTGAACAGCATCCACGTACACTTGAATTTCAGCCATATTCCTAATGGTGTTGGGTACGCTTTCAGTGGCTTCATCCACTTTCTGATCAATCTCTGCCAATTTCCCAGCAACTTGGCTGGTAAGGTCATTAGCGGCACTAACCAGTGCGGCTACCTGGCTTTCTAAGCTCATGGGCTTTTACTCCTGTGTCACTGCGCCGCCAATGGTTTCAGCGCCTTGGGTGAATGCATCTGTCAGCTGAGCGAAAGCGCTTTCTAGCTCGGCCTTCGTCGCTTTGGTCGTTAGTGCCTGCGTGATGGTCGCGGCAAAATCCGGGTCGTTATTCAGCGCGCTCGCCAGCTCGGCCAACGTGTCTAACGCTTCAGGCGAGCTACCAATAACCGTTTGAATGCGCGCCTCAATCTGCTCTGGTGTGAGCGTTTCCGACTTATTGGCCTTGCTGGCCAGGCCGCTCTCCAACTCTGTTTTGCTCGCTTTGTTGCGAATCTTCCCGTCGATCGTTCCTAGCAGCTGGTTAACGGAACTGATCAACGCGGTTAGCGTGGTACTCATATCAACCCTCTTGAGCCGTAATGGCGGCAGCGTGATAGGCAAAAACACCGTTTAGGCGGTCGATCACCTCGGATAAGTCGCTAGCGGTTTGGGCGGCTAACCCTTCGGCTGACTGAGCGGCAAGCTCGGCCTGCTCTGCTTTTTCCAGCACATTTTCGGCAACCGTTCCCACGGGGCCTTGCAGCCCCGCGCTTACCACTCCAAAGCGCGGCCGTGATGGCGACGCCACCACCGCCACATGCCGCCCCTGGGTGATTCGTGCCACATGCAGCTCAACGCGTGTGAGCGTCACAACAGCCTGATTACTAATCACGAATCACCCCCTGAACGATGGCCACAAAGCCCGACATGACGGGGTAAACGTCGCCCGATGGGAAATAAACGCGCAGCTCATAGGCCACACGCCCCAGCGGGTACGCGCTTAATGCCTTGGTTTTATCGGGATGTAGCGACACCCGAAGCTCTCCCGATGGGCCGTCGGGTATTTCAATGCCGTCGCCATTGTTTGCCGCCTCGGCTAACACCAGGTCGCTTTCCATATCCCGCATTTGGAATCGTGCGCTACAGCCTGAAACGTCGACGGGGACCAGTTGGTCCCCGTCTTTGGTTTGCCAGGTAACGCCAAAGGCGAACGTTGTTCCGGCGGTCATTTGTAAGTCACTTGCCGACACACCGCCCCCTTACTGGTTTTTCTCCAGCTCCATCACACGGAAAAGTAAGCCAACGTGGCGCGCCATATTGTCGACCGACGCGGCTGCCGTAGCGGCGTACTGCTCGCCCCAGGCGGCTAACGACAAGTTGGCCCCTGTACCCACTACCGTGACCGACTGCGCTGGCAAGGCTTCCAGCTTTAAGTCAAAGGCCAACAACAGCGGTACGTTATTACTGACGTACGCCAAGGGGTCAGTGTCCGACCACACGGCCAACATGGTGCCGTCTTCTAAAATGAAGCCGATTTCTCTTACCCAAAATTCAGGGCCGTCACCATCCACCAACCCGGTTACATGAATTTGGTGGTCATCGATGCGCTTGCCATCCGCGATAGGGATACGGCAGCGCTCGTTGGTCAGTGAAATTTCACCCTTACTCGGTGGGCTGCGGCCGCTATCACCCAGGGTCATATGGGTAATCCGCGCGGCAAAGCCATCGGCCTCGGCATTAAAGACGGCCTTTAACCCTCGATTGGTAATTACGGGAACCAACGCTGTCACGTTGTCGCCTCCATTTGTCTGTAAATCACTGCCCACCCACGGCAGGCAGCACCGATCACCACGCGGGCGGCACGCGGGGTGGCGTCAACACGCAGCTCTCCGCTATGCCGTGCAATCCCGACGCCTTTTAAACCCACCATCGCCAATGCAACACTTGCGCGGCTTTCCAACGGCGCTTGTATGGACGGGGCACTGCGATGCGCCAGCGCCCCCACGCCAGACACTGCACCCGCCACGCCCACCGGGCTAGGGCCGAATTTAGCGCCTACCTGAAAGGTGAAGTGTGAACGTGTGTTTTTGGCATTCGTAACCGCCTCAACCAACTGGTCATAAAGCGTTTCGTTCAGGATGCCCGTTTGGCCAGGCGTTATATTTTCGTTTGCCCACGCCACCATATTGAACGTGGCAGGGGGTTTTGGCGGATCCACTTCAAACCACTCTGTCAGCTCAACGGTCACCCCTAACGCCGCCAGCGCTCGCTCTACCGCCGGGCGCGTGCCCTTGATGCGGTGCACGTCCAAGCTGCTCGCCACGACCCGGCGCTTCACCGCTTCTGGCCAATCAGAGCGCCACTGATCGACCGACAGCGCCCACGCTAGAAATGGCAACACTTCAATGGCGCAGCTCCACGGATCCCACAGCGTGGCAATGGGAATTTTTACATCGCCAATCCGGGCAATCGCCGCGTCTAAATCACGCTCCAGGTCACTCAGGTGGGCAGGCAACAGGGAAGTCATACATAGCCCCCTATCGAAACGGTAACGCCCTCACAGTACGGCGCTTGCGTCTTACTGCACTGAATGTTCTGAAAGCCGTTGAGTGATACCAGCTCGACCCCCTCGACCGTCAGCGCGGCGTCCAGGCCCGAGTCAGTAACCCACCCACCTAAAACGTGACGTTGTCTCGCATACAACAAGGCCGCGCTAAGCGCGGCCTGTCGGGCAACTTCAGGGTCTGGTCCTCGCCTCATCGTCAGCGTGGCGTTCACGCTATAACGCACTATCTCCGCTGCCTGCTCAGTGACTTTGTCGGTGAATGGGCGTCGTGGCCACACGTATTCATGTACTGCTGCCAGCACTTCATCAGTAGGAACGCCACTGCCTGTGTGTGACAAGATAGTTAGCACCACCTCAACCGGGGCCGGGCTGGCCACATCCACGTCTTTTACGTCAGGGTGTGCCGATTTCGCGTTAAAGATGTAGGCGCCATCAGGCCCCGCGACCGACAGCCCTTCGGGCGAAAGCTGTAGACGGTCCCGATAGTCACTATCGCTTTCGCCTTCAAAGCGCAGAACAGGTAGACCGTCAGCATCACGGTAGTAAGTGGCCCCCAGGTGGTCTAGCTGTGAGCCATTCGCAAAGGCCAGCATCAGCCCTAACGCCTGCTCGTTAGCGTCGTGGCGCACCAATGTTTCACGATATGCCGCAGCCAGCGCCACTCGATACGCAGGATCTGACGCGCTCAGATTCTCCAGCTTTGCCCGCGTGGCGATGTCTGCCACCGTGGCTTCATAATCAACAGGCTGTACTACTGTCAGCGGTGGCAGTAGCGCTAAATTAATGCCTTCCATTCCACATCACCCCATGCGTGTCATCAAACGTGACATCGAGCGCTTGGCCATCGACCAGCAGCACGCCAGTTACAGCGATCTCAATATGGTGTTCGCCTGGTTGGTATAAGCGCATATCGCGAAGCCTAAAGTCATCTAACCCATTGGCTGGGTTATTAATCGCCTCAGCTAGTCGCGTATACGCCTCCATGTAAAACCCATCATCAACATTGCGGTCGACCAGCTCAAAGAACCGCGAACCAAACGCCCGACGCCCTACAATGGTGCCAATGGGTGTGTTCACCACATCCGCTAAGCGCTGCCGTAAGTAAGGCAACCCGGACATTTCACGCCCGGTTGCCCTGTCCATCCCTTTTTTCATGGTGGCCTACTGCTGCTGATTAACCGTCCCGACACCGGGGTGGTCGTGTTGATTGTAAATATCGCGGTCGCCCTGCATGGAGCGTCTGCCGTCGGAGACGTCGCCCGTTGCCTTTATGCTGCCTTCAACGTCGACATTACCCACAATGCGCGTGGCCCCCTTGATCAACACGCCGCCCTGAGCATCCACCGTGGCAGTGCCAGGCCCTGCGACCTTTAAACCAAAATGCTTATCCCCCCGATGATGGGATAGCGTAGAGCCATCGCCCCAGGCAATTAAAAACAGGTCGGGCATTCGAGGGTGCGGGCATGTCTGTGTGGTAACTGCCCGGTAGGATCTCGCCAAGGCGTAAATCGCCCTCGCTGATCACGGTCACACCTTCCCCAACCTCCGGGGACCACCACACCGTGGCTCTGCCTGTGCGAATGGGCTTCCATGGTAGCCAGCTCGTGACCATACCGCTGCCATAGCCGACCCGTGCGCGCTGTCGACCATGGTCAACCGCTTCTACTTTTCCGCGCACCACCATTTGCGCTACGCGGCGTTCTAGCTCCTCCAGGCGCGACAGCACGTCTTGGTGGTTAAACGGCTCCATCGCTACCCCCTTAAATAGTCATCTTCGTGGCCATGGCCAACGGCGGGGGCTTCGCCCATATACACATCAGTGGGCAGGTAGTCAGGGGGCAACGCCACATCACCCAAGTGGTAAGTTTGCTTCCAGGTGACCACCCAGCTTTCAAACCCTTTTTCATCCGGCTTAAACATGCCGGGGTAGGCGTCCACTTCCGTCGGGGCTTCTACTTCATCGCCAAGCCCCCAGCGGTTCTTGTCGATGAACTGGACGGCCAGCGCAGCAAAGTTGCATACCTCTATCTCTACCCGCTGCGTGGTCACGCTCAAAATACAGTGGGCAGCCAACTCCAACTCGACAGGGGTTTTGCCATTGGAGACGCGACGGCCCGGCCGCATGGCCACCACTTCCAGCAGCACGGCGGGCGAGACGACGCTTACGCCTAACGCTTGTGGCTTGTACGCATCCACCGTATTCAGCCAGGGCATTTGCGCTTTGAAGTGTTCAACCATGGCGTCATGTAGGGCTGTTAAACCGTTTTTAACGTGCGTTCTCATGGTTCACCGCGTAGTTGAGTTCTTGATCAATGAGTTCAGCAAATCGGGCTTCTGCACGGCGCTGGTAACGCCTGAACACCTCGCCCGCCATGGCATCCAGCTCAATGCCTACGCGCTGCACCGGGAATCGCCCAGCCAGCTCTCGGGGCACCGATCCCGATGGCCGACCGCGTCGCGGCTTACCCAGCGTTAGATGCCCGGCGCTGGCATTGCGACGCGCACGCACCCACACGTTGGCTTCCGGGTTATAAATCGTGGCGACAAACGCGCCTTCAAATCGATGCTTGCCCACATTGGTGCCTCGCTTCGTTTGGCGAGGGTTGCCCACCTGCTCAGCCGCTAAGGGCAACGTACCGAACCAAAGGATATGGACCCGATCTCTACCGCGCCCGGCCACCGAGGTGGTTAAGCGAGGCTTGAGTGCTTTTTGTGGCACCTTCGTCACGGCGCTGATTTCACGGGCAACGCGTGTTTTAAGCCACCGTATCGTCTTGCGTATCGCACGGTTACTGGCTTTCTCCAGCTGCTTAGGCGTCGCCTGAATAGCTGCCGTTGCACGGGTTATTTCCCGCGCGAAGTTCATTTGAACGCTAACGCCAGACTGCGCCATCGCCGACCACCTCCGCTTCGCTCATGGGTTGCGGTTCATCCGCCAGCCATAACGTCATGAAACCTTTGCCATCGGGGTAGTGTTCCGCAACGTGATAGGACTTCCCGTCGATGATCACGCGCCACTGTTTGTTAACGCCCTGGCAGTAAGACGCAGGCAGCGTAAAAATGGGCTGTCGCCGTTTCAGCGCCCGCCCTGAGCCCTGAGCCTTGCCGCGCTTTAGAAGCTCTTGGTCGATAACAGCGTTATCAAAAATACCGTCCACGTCTTCTATATAAACGCCGCTATCCGTCACCAGTGTGGCGGTGGTGTCGGCGGTCATGGCGAACGCGCGTTCGGTAAAGCGGTTGAGTCGTCTGGCCATATCGCCCTCATAACAGGAAGCCCGCCAACTTGGCGGGCTTTCGGTTATGCCCTGCCTAACGGCAGGGCTTGCGTTAATTCGTTATTTCTTTACTGAGCTACGCAGGTGCGAAGCCCAACACGTCTTGCAGCAGCAAGCCGCAGTCGGGTGCCACTACCAGCTCTTTCACCGACTCACCCACACGCACGACCTCACCACCACGCAGGCCAATATCTTTGTCGTACCACTGGCCTGCGAAGCGGTCACCGTGCTGTGCAGTGATACCCCAGGTCATACGCCCGTTATTAGTGTCGGCCTGCCCGTCCAGGTAGGTGAACGCGGCATGGCCGGACCATGCGCGCTTGATCTCCGGGGGCTTACCTTTTTGGGCGATGTTCATACGCGCCTCACCAACAAACACGTTTTCAAGCTCCAGCAGTTCGGCCACTTGTTGCACCGTTAGCGAGCCACGGTCGCCACTGTTGCCATGCATAGCGGCGACCATACTGCGGTTGGTGCGCAGTTGCGTGAACTCAGCGCGCCCAATGGTCAGCGCCGTAGGGCGCATCAGCGGCTTGTCGAGCTGTTCCAGCAGGAACGACAGCAAGTCGGCATCCTTGTTGTCGAACTTCTCAGCGTTGGCCAGGCTCTTTTTCGTGCCGTGATTCGCTGGATTGAACAGCGTCTTAGCGGCTCGCACCTCGCGGTTGAGCAGAATTAAATCTGTCAGCCCCTCAGTGGCGTGGTCCAGGGGGTCGTAACCTTCCGGGGCGTTGTCGATATCGCTTTGAGGCACGCCGTCTTGTAGGCCATGGTCTGACGTGCTGTCGGTTTCTTCCGATGCATTGAACTCGACTTCATTGGTCAAGCCCTTACGTGAGACATCATCGTTCGTTAGCGCCAGGCGTTCTGCCTTGTCGTACTTCCACCACTTGAAGGATTCCGAGCCCACAGGCACGCGGGGCAGTACGAAGTCAGCAATCAGGCGGTTGTTTCGGTAGGCAATCGCAATGGCGGTGCGTACCGGATCAATCGGAAACGGGCGTTTCATGGGTTAACTACTCCTAGTGATAAAGAAAGGTTGGTGCTGCGACGCTTACGGTGCAGCGGCTGGCACCACACCCGCTTCAAGCCATACGTTGCCGATTGTCCCGGCCACGCCCTCATGCTCGGCACGTGCGGCGTAAGGCTCGCCCGCCCCAACCACCACGGCTTTGCCTTCTGCGTTAGCGTTCAGTGGATCTCCATAAGCAACATTGCCCGCATACTCCACTTCACCGATCCCCTGGCGAATCACGTCCGCCATTTGGCCCTCAGCCGCGCCAAGCGAGTCTGATAGTCCCAGCTTTGCATCAGCGGCATTGGTCGACTGAATCGCGGTGCCGTCGTCTGGGCCGTACGCCACAAAACGGAAAGGGGCGATAGCTGTTTCAGCGCGATAACCTTTAATGAACGTGGGCTTCATTACTTCGCTTCTCCTGTTAATTGGCGTACTGCCGCCGACATAGATAGACGACGACCGTTAGCGGCGGCTTCATCTACCAGTGCTTGGGCCTCAGCGGCCACCGTTTTCGAGTTCACTTTGGTTTTACTGCCTTGTGCAGCGGCAACCTCCTCGACCTTGTTAGCGGGCGTACTAGCGGCCGTTTCCAGATAGTCAGCACCTGCCGCACGCTCAGCGGCCAACACTTTTACCGCGGCTTGTTCGCCTGTCGTTTCACCATCCAGCGCCAGCGTTTTCACCAATGCCTCATGGCCCGGCATCGACTGATCAAATACCGCTTTAACGCGGGCTGTTTCAGCGGTTGCGCCTTCTTTGCGCGCCGCTTCAATAGCCTCAGCGTGCCCTGTGCTGGCTTCTTCACGCCCCTGCCCGAGAATTGCGTTAAACGCGTCTGGGTGCTGTGCTTTCAGCGCATCCGCAACCGCCGTTGCCGACGCGCCTTTCTCAACGGTTAACACCATGTTGCTTACCTCTTGGTTCGTTTTTTCGGCAGTTGTGACCGCCTTGGTTTGATGGGCGGCACTCACATGGCCACCGCTAGTGGTTCGGCCTGACAGCTCAGCAATCAGCCCTTCTAAGCTGCCCAGGCGATGCGCCAACCCAGCGTTCACGGCATGCTGACCAATCAACACACCGCCGCTATCACCTGCGGTAACAACCGCCTCTTCGCTCATGCCCAGGTTTCGGGCTACCCGACCAATAAACACATCAGCCATAGCGTCGATGCCTTCCAGCGCCTTCGCTTGGCCATCTGCGCTAGTGATATCAGGCCGTTTGTTGGGCGAGCGATTCGATACCAGCTCAATGGTCTGGGTATGCTCGTCGTCCTTCACGATTTTGTAGGTGGCCACCACGCCGACCGACCCAACTTGTGCCGTGTCATCAATTACGATCTCGTCACAGGCACTAGCTACCCAGAACGCCCCGGACGCCATCGCGCCGCTACCGTAGGCGATCAGCGGTTTTTTCCCCCGAGCGTTATAAAGCTGGTCGGCAAACTCATTAATGCCGGTGACCTGACCACCAGGAGAGTCAATGTCCAACACCACCGCACGAATGCTCGGGTCGTCTAAAGCTGCAGCCAGGTCTGTTGCCAGCCGCTGCACCGTGGCACCGCCACAAACGTCGGTGAAAAACGACGCGTAACGCGAAATAACGCCCGTCACGGGTATAACCGCGACACCGTCACGGTTTACAACGGTGCGCGTGTTAGCAACAGGAATGCCCTCACGCTTCATCACGCTTTCCAGCTCACCGCCTCCTAATGGATGGCGTTGTGCAATTTCGCGCATCACTTCCAGCGTGCCAGGCAGTAGCGCCCACTGCTGACTCGTCAAAAACTGCATGACGTAACTCATTGGTTAACGCCTCCAGGCAAAGAAAAACCCGCCTTGTTAGGGGCGGGTTTGTCGTTTTCGTCCGGGTCCTCGTCTGGGTCAGGCTCCGGGCCACTGTCTTGATTAGTGCTTGGCTTCCACTTTTTGCGCTCCTCGATGCGTCGCTGGTCGTTCATCTGGGACCAGCTTTCGCCAACGTTACGGCGCGCTTCACGCTCGTTTGTGGTGATGCCTATCTTCAAGCGCTTCTCGGCAGCGTTCGCCGCCTTCAGCTCGTCTATCTCCCCCATCACAGGGCCATGCCATAGCGCACGGCAGTAGGCCCGGCGAATCATGGGGTCTTTGAAAAAGCCAGGCATGTGAAGACGGCCACGCGCCACAGCTTCGGCAATGATGGCTTCGTAATACGGCTGGCAAATATCCACCACCACGTCGGCCCGATCCACCAGGATGTAAGACGCAAACTGCAACAGCGCCGCACGGCTGGCTGAGTAGCTGGCAGTAAAGTGCTTCAGCAGAATTTCAAACGGGATGCCCAGCGCCCCGCCGATCTGCCGCCAAAGCGCCGTCACGAACGGGTCAAACTGCGCGTTGGGCCTGCCAGGGTTAGCCGTTTCGATGCTCTCGCCTTCATCCAGCTCTGTGACCAAGCCATCACCCAAGCGCAGGTCGCGGGGCTCGTCGTCGTAATCTTCATCGCTGTCATCATCAGCGCCAGCACCTGGTGCATACGCATCGCGGGTGCCTCCACCATCTGACTTTATGAATACCGTAAATTTTGAGCTGATCACCGACGCCATCAGTTCAGCATCCACATAACGACCCGCTTGTTTGATCACTTCAATAACGGGCGATAAATCTGGAATCCCTCGCGTCTGCCCGGCCCGCATACTGTGATTCGATAGAATCAGCACGTTACGGGTACCGTTTTCGTTATATAGCGGTACCCGCTCCCATTTCGCTTTGCTGCGGAAAAAGCGCCGTGATGGATTGCACTGCAGCACATGGATGGCATCGGTTGCGCCGTTACTATCCAGCTCAAAACCGCTGGATAACTGCTCGCTATCCGGCTTGTTATTGGGGTTACACACCCTATCCGCTTCAACAGAACGGAAGCGCGTGTGGTACGGCCAATCGCCTCGATCAAAAAACGGCAGCAACAGAAAAGCATCACCATTGGTACGACTGGAGTGGTACAGCTCGCTTTGCTTCTGATAGAACGTTTTACGCCGTGATGCGTCGCCTTCTGGCGACCCTGCCACCAACTCAAACTCACGCAGCATCTTGGCTTGCAGCGCCTCGGCCTGCTCAGACGACAGCCCTAGAAAGTCGGCATCAATGTTGGGCTCAGGCCGCAACCCGGTACCAATCACATAGGTCGTCTTGGTTTTCAGTGCCCCATGCGCTAACGGGTTATTACGCTCCAGGTCTCGCGACCGGGCGCGAAGCGTTTCAAGCTCTGGGTTAATGTCACTGTCGGCATCGCCTTTGCTGGTTCGCCACCCTTTCAGCGCAGGCCGTGAGCGCGACGCACCGCTAAAAGCTGACGCGGCATCAATCTGCATTCTGGCAACCGCACGTTTACGGCCTGCCTCTGGGTCAAAGTAGCCAACCAAACGGTCGATGACGTTCAAATTCATGTGGGCACCCCTTGCCGGAAGCGCGGCCCGCTCCGCAGGCGACGCTCCAGGTACGCTTGCCTAGCGTATAGCTCTTTCAAATTGGCCATGGTGACCTGGCGTGTTCCTCCTGCCGTCGTCACCGTGACACTCTGCCCGCCTTCCAAAATGTCGAGAATGGCTTTCTCCAGCGCTTGCAGCTCTCGCTGCATTCGCTGCCTATCTGCTCTGCTCATAATTCACACTCGCTCAACGCACCGCGCCGCCGTCGCCGCTTACGTTTCTGAGGCGGCGGCGTATCAGCGTCGGGCTTCGGTTTAGGTCGGGGCTTGGGCGGTGGCTGCTCGCCTTCGGTCGGATCCTCGCCACTATCGTCGTCATCAGGGCTATCAATCATTTCATCCCCTTTGTGTGGTAGCCGATGCACCTGCTCAAGATGCGCGCCAGCAGCGGCCAATACCTCGGCATCAAAAAAGTGGTTATCGGTTCGCAGCTTTTGCCAGAACACTTCCCCCGACTGCGTGACCATGCGCGCCTCTGCCACCACCTGCTGGCAGTAGTCGTCGGTCGCATCCTGAGAAATAAACCACGCGCCAGGCTGGTCAACGGGCCAATCAATGCGCGCATGCACCCAGCTTTTGAAGTGGTGGGTATGCACCAGCATCAGCTTTAGCGGCTGACGCTCATGGCCTTTCTGGTCAATGTCAGTGAACTTATAGGGCTTGTCTTGACGCTTTCGCCCTTTGGTCGGTATCGCGCGGCCGTAGTGCAAACGGCAGAACTGATACACCATGTGAACCGGGGCCGCTTTACCGCCTGGCTTATAACCGGAATCCACCAACATACGGTGAATGGGCATGCCGCCGTAGCGTGTTTGCAGCAGCTCTGTCAGGGCCTGCCATACGGGTTCATGCTCGGTATCACCCCAGATTTCACCCGCATCAATCAGCCAGGATGTGGCGTTGTAGCCAAACACTCGCACCACATACACGAGGCGGTCGCCTTGAACGTCGACCCCAGCAATCACCAGTTGGCCACCTCGCGGCACCTCACCAAAGGCATACGGCCGCCGCAGGTCGGCTACCTTTTCCCACTTGGGCGCTTCCCCAACGACGGAATAAAGCTCGCCAAACCCGGTATTAACGGCTGCCTGTATGCGCCCTGGGTCACCTGAGCGCATAGCGGCAACGTAGGTTTTGGCACGGTGGCCAAACGACCGCCAGGGGGAACACAGCCCCGACACCCAAAACGTGGCTTCGGGGTTGCCATCATCCGGCGATAGGTAAAGCCCAAACGGCACAACGTGCTGCTGGCCATCCTGCTCGATCAGCGCACCGTCATCGCTAAAGCCATTGATTCTCTGACCAGGCGCAACGAAAACGCCCCGGTCGTTCATCCACTCTTTGGCATCCTCATAAATCGCGTCACCGTCATGCGGGCACGTTAAGTAGGCTTGTTTCAGCGCCTCTCCAGGGCTGGCCTTCTCAGGAAACCACAGCAGCTCTGAACGCGGGATGAAATAACGCTGGCAATGTGGGCACGGCACGGCCCACTCATGGCGGGTACCCTCCTGCCACAAACGCCAAATGGGTGAATGCACCGAGTCGCTGGGCTTCCAGCGGGTCAGCGCTGACGCCTCATCAAACACGGCTTCCAGCGTGCCTACCGTTGGTGTTGATACCGACGTAACACAGCCATCGATAAAGTTACTGACGCGGGCTTCTGCCAACGCGCGCGGGTCGCCTTCACCGCCGACGTTGTTGCCCATGCGGTCGCGTTCATCCAGAAACACGTCTCGCGATGGGTGCGATGCCAGCTCGGTTGCCGATCCTGCCCAACCAAAGCCGATGCGCTGGCCGTTAATGAACTTCTCGTTGATCGTCTCTTTTTTGCCTTTGGCCAACGCCTCATACAGTCGCGGCACTGACTTCAGCAGTTTGGAGAAACGGTCTTTCGATACCGACTCGACGTTTTTACGCGTTGGGCCGATGTACAGCACGGGGCCGGGGTCGTCATCCATCCGCCAGCCGATGCCGTTCAACAGCACGCCATCGGTTTTGGACATCTGCGCGCCCATCACTGCCGATACCGCAGAGTAGAGCGGGTCACGTATCGCGTGGGTTATTCCCTTTACCCAAGGTGCGCGACCGCTATTCCACTGCCCCGGCTCCGGGCTGCCAGGTGGCAACACGCGGTTTGCGTCGGCCCACTCCCACGCCGACCGCATCGGCGGCGGGCGTAACGCTCGACTAGCCGATGTCAGTATCTTCCGAATCCGTAAGGGCATATATGTCGATACTCTCTAGCATGTCGGCACAAACGTTCAGGGCGCGCGTAACCTCGCCGTCCCAAATCTGAAGCCCTTCCGCTTCGTTCCGCGCGGTGATGACTTTGGGAATCACCTTCCGGCCAACAGGACGCAGGATCATGGCCAACTGAGTCATGGCCTCAACCAACACACGCTCGGTTTGCTCCAGGTCGATCAGACGCTTCTCTTTCTCGCCACGCTCCAGCGCCCTAATGGCTGCGTCGTGTTCGCGCAGCTGACGCTCAGCGCGCAACTTCATCAGCTCTTCGTCTTTGGTGGTGGTTTCTCCTTCGCTACCACCGCTGCCAATTTGCTTTTCAACTTCCCGGTTGATTTCCCACTGGATGGCTTCGCCTAGCGTGATGCGTAGCGGGTCGCCCTTCTTACCGCTGCCCTCACACGGCAACCCCTGCCGGATCCAGTTGGTGACTGTTCGTTCAGAGACGCCCCTGGCCTCTGCGTACTGTTTTTTGTTGAGCTTCATGTGGGGGCGTCACCTGCGTTGGACTGACCGTTAAATTTCCAGCCATTCCAGCTTTTCCGTCGGGGGCACTTTTCAGACGCCGCAAGCGCTCGGGCAAATTCCCCCGCGTGAAAAACTGGTGATATTCATGGAAGAAAGGAGCGGTTTTCCGAAAACCGAAAAACACGCAAACCGCGCGGGCCTGTCGACCGTGCGTTCAATTTTTAGCGCCAGAAGGACCCGTGATTTTTTTGGTGGCATCTAACACCACAGACACGCTTCCTAAACTATTCATTTCTTTTCAATCTCTTATGGCAATAAAGCAAAGAAAAACCGAGCCTAATGGCTCGGTACTTTGGGGGCGTTGGCATCACTTGCTGCAGCCTGCCTCTCTATACATCCGCTGACCTGCACAGCGCACGACAGCAGCGCTGCCTCTAGGTCGTCGACTGCCAACCGCCAATCCTCATTGGTCTGAAGCGCTCCCCGCCCCGGAAGAAGGCAATAGGTCAGCGGGCACTGTTCCCCCCTGTCGATACTTGGCGGGGTCGGTGGTTGCGGGGCGCTGGTAGAACAACCCGATAGGCTCAGGCACCCCACGGCTAAGATAGTCACGCACCGCTTCATCATTGCTCTTTAACTCCTCAAAAGTGGCCCGCTGCTCAGCACCTTGGGCGTCTAATGTTTGCCGTAGCGCCTGAATGCCGCGCTCTACCTCAACCAGCCGGGCAGCGCGCTCTACCTCACTGCGCAAGGCGTCCCCCAGCCGTAAAAGGTCAGCGTCTTTTTCACTAAGACGCTGCTCTAACGACTCAACCTGTGCGGCCTTGGCCTCCAGCTCAGTGGCCGCCACCTCCCACCGCCATAGGGCTAACGCGCCCCCGGCTATCAGAACGCCTGCCCCAATAATTTGAAGTTTCATTCCACGCCCTCTAAGCACAGCTCACGCTCGGTTGCCCGGCGGCGAACCAGCCCCCGCAACCGTTTACCGCCTGCATACACCCACCGTGGCAGCTCATTGCAAGCACCAACGATGTCGCCAGCGTTGAGCTTGCGTAGCAGCGTTGAGCGCGCCAATGCCCCTTCCCCCACGTTGAACGTGAATGAAACCAGCGCAGCCCGCGTGGTCTCTGGAATAGGCACCGTGACTTGCCGATCAACGCCTTCTAATGCAACTGCTAAGTCACTGCTCAGCAGCGTTTGGCACTCTGCCGGGGTCTTCTCCTGGCCGGGCGAAGCGGTCGCAGTGTGGCCCGTACAGACGGTCCAGACACCCACCGCATCGCGATAGCTCTGAAGCTCGGTTCCCTCGTAGTACGGCACCACCACCATGGCCATCGCCAACGCACCACCGCCAATTGCCGTCAGCGCTTTGCTACTGAGTCGCATCGTCACCCCCTTCCCGGCGGCGTTGGTCTATGTACTTCCACACGTCAAACGCCAAACGCAGCACCACCAGGGCGATACCACCAATGCTCACTACATCAGCGGCCACCAGCTGAACACCACCAAACTGCGCTAACTGCATATTGAGAACAGAAACAACCTCACCAGGCGTAGGTGTAATAGCCATGCTGGCCATCTCGGCTTTCGCAGCGTGGCTGGTTGCAGATACACCCGAACCGCCGCCATACGCGATCCATCGGCCAGCATCGAATTTCATACGCAATCTCTGAGTGATAGGCACAAAAAAACCCGGCCGGGGCCGGGTGTAATCATGCTTTACATGGGGACAGTGTAAGGGGCTGGTACTCGTCAGGCGCACCAAACCACCTTGGCGCTTACGATAGACATAACTGCCACTATTTGCAAACAAATTGCACATATAGTGTAAATCGCATTTGAACCACTACCACCTCAACGACCTATCACGGCCTCTTGAGCGCCTAAAAAATACTCCTATGGGATAGATATGGGGATTGGCTGGGAAGGCGCGCCACTACCAAGCGCGTACCCGTTTACGGTTGCGTGTCGGTCTCGGCGTCGTCTCGGCCAAAGCGGATTTAATGCCATAGGCCAAAAGCCACTCATGATAGGTACGCAATGCCGCCTCAGTTTGCCGCTCCACAAAGGTATGGATATATGTTCTATCCAGTTTTGAGAGTGCGTGATTCAAGAGCACTTCGCCCACCATGTAGTCCACGCCTAAGTCAGCCCACACGGTACGCGCTAACTTCCTCAAATCATGTGATGACCACCGCCCGCTGCTGACCACCTTCACCCACTGCGAAGCCACCACGGCAGACACAGGCTTGCCGTTATGATCTGGAAACAGATACACCCCTGCATAGCCACTCTCTCGCTGCCAATCACGATGACGGGTCAACAACTCAACGGCATGGCCAGTTAGCGGTAAACGATGCTCACGGCGAGGCTTTGTATTCTCGGCAGGTAACACCCACTGCTGTTGCTCAATATTCACATCACACCACTTGGCCAAGCGGGTTTCGCCCAACCGGGTGCCATGCATCAGCATCATGACCATTAAGACC